>OX442314.1:36152210-36362210 GCA_949358305.1 Strigamia acuminata
ATAAATGCTGTCACCATTTCGCATTTGGAAGTCGGCAAATATTGAACTTCTTTAATTTCCGGACTTAATTCCGACTCTTCTGCTGGCGCATTATGCATGTAACTCCAATATGCCGTGACTTGCTCGTCTACTAATCGTTCTTCATCCGACTGAGGTTTTGGCAACTGATTCCAGTTACCCACGACCCATTTTCGTGGTTCTGTCGGGCAGTATTTTAAGTCACCGTCGGCTTCTCCCGTCTCTTCGTTGTCGCAGATGAGTTGAATTGGTGCTCTAGATAATGCGTCTGCTAATGTGTTGGCAGTCCCCTTCAAATATTGGATTGTAAAATTATAAGACATCAATTCCATCTGCCAACGAGCAAGACGTCCAGCTGGCTCTTCCAGTCGCATCAACCATTTTAGCGCCTCATGATCCGTCTGCACGACGAAACTTGTGAACTCCAAATATGGTCTAAATTTTCGGAGCGCCCAAATTACCGCCAAACATTCGAGATCCGTGGCGCCGTAATTAAGTTCTGCCTGTTGCAGACATCTACTGAGGTACACACACGGTGATTCAATCATCTGTCCATCAATTTCTTTGATCTGCATCAAGGCAGCACCCAATCCTTTCTTACTCGCGTCTGTCCTTACGATGAATGGTTGGTGTAAATTTGGCAAGTGCATAGTTTTGGCGTCGGTCAGTAATTGCTTAATGTTATCAAAGGCAACTTGGTGTACTTCCTCCCAAATAAATTCTATCCCCTTCTTCAGGAGTGGGCGTAGAGGTTCGGCCACCGTGGCCAAATTCTTGAGAAGTCTATGGAAAAAGTTGACCATGCCAAAAAATCGTTGTAACTCTGTCAAATTTTTTGGCGCTGGAAATTCCTTTATGGCCGCTACTTTGGCTGGGTCTACGCTTAAGCCGTTGATTCCAAGTTTGTACCCTAGAAATTTTAGTTCCTTCCTGCAGAATTTTGACTTTGTTGGATTTACATGCAATCCAGCTTTCTGTAATTTTCCTAAAACTGAATCTAGATGTTTCATGTGTTCTGCGTACGTTTTTGATACGATCACAATATCGTCAAGGTAGGCCCAAGCATATTTTCGGAATGCTTCGCCTAATACCTTTTCTATTAGTCGCTGAAAAGTGGTTGGCGCGTTGACCAGCCCGAAAGGCATGACGTTAAACATCAGTCTGCCTTGCGGACTCCAGAATGCTGTTTTCGGACGGTCTTCTGGTCTCAGATCTATTTGCCAGTATCCTTTTGTTAGATCAATGGTTGAAACCCATTGAAATTCGCCGAGCTCTCTTAAAATTTCTGTTATTGTCGGCATCTGGGGCGGGTCATACAAAGTGTGTTCATTCAGCGCTCTGTAATCAATACAGAGACGTGGCTCTGAACCTGGTCTCATTACCAACACAATCCTTGTCGCATAATCGCCTTCTGCAGTTGTTACATAGCCCTTATCAATCATTTCTTGGCATAATGTCCGCAATATTTCCCTTTTTTGTGGATTCCAAGATTTAAAAGGAACCCTTATTGGTTTGTCAGTGTCTAAATTGATGGTGTGCTGTACCACATGAGTCTTGCCTGGATTTTTACTCAAAATTTTCTCATATTTCTTCAATACATGCTCTAATTGTAAAGCTTCTGTTAGTTGCAGTTTGGCTTCTTCTATCATGTCATGCAAGCCATTGCCAACTTTCAATCTCGCTTCAAATGCGCAAAAACTACTCTCTTTTCGGAATGTTTTTCGCAATGATTCTGGCTCTTCCAGTTTCTTCTGCTCATATTTATCCATGATGAATTGTGGCATATATGGTTGTGGCACGTCGATCGTTGAAATAAAGTTCCACTTGCCGTTGAGCGGATTGGGCTGTATTTTCATTCGTTTCATGGCATCATTGCCAACCAACATGAATTTCATGTCGTGTGGTAACACGAGGAAATACTGTTGCATCATTCCATGGGTCCAACGAATCATCATCCTTATTGTTCCCATCGGTTGCACTTTTTTATCTGCTGTATTTACAGCCATATTGGCCTTGACGGGCCACACTTCTTTTTCCAATCCCATCGCCTGAATTAATGGCCATGAAACACAACTACGGTTGGCTCCTGAGTCTAGCATGGCAGCGATGGATCCTTGTTCTGTTTGGAGGTCTATTGTTGTCATCCCTTCCAAAACATCTTCTTCTGGCAATAATATATTAAAAATTCTGATGCGTGGTCCTTCCGGCTCCAATGTTGTTAACTCTTTCAATAATGGATCCCATTCCACAGGCTCAGTTGGTGTATCTGTCATCCATGCTGCTAGTGATGGTGTTTCCTCATAGGTCTCTTTTACCTTTGCCCAAAAAATTGTTGCTTCATTTTCTTGTGTGATTTCCACATTTTTAAGGGCTTCCGTCACTTCTGCTGTGAAATAAGTTCTATTTGTTTCATAGATTTCTTTTATTTTTGGACAATTTTCCAATTCTACTGGTGGAAATTTTATTCCTACTATTTGTCCACATTCCATTTCACAAATCATTTCTCCTCTTTTTGGCATTGTGCCAATTGCTTCTGGTGACGTGAGTGTTACTGGAATAGTTGTGTTTTTTAGTGGTCCATTGTCTTTCAGAATGTTCATTTTTGATGAAGTTTCGGCTTGTTCCAGTTTAGAGTCCGTCACTGGTTTTTGTGTCGGATATCTCATCCCTACGACTTCGCCGTCTTCAAAGTTAAAGACTATTGTCCCTTTTCCACCTTCTAAAGTTCCTATCACTTTATGTGATTTTTCAGCTAATTCTGATTGCACATATTCTCCAGTTTTGGGGTCTTTGATGAATCGTGCTCCCTTAGGCGCTTTTGCTGTTGGTGGAGTTTCTTGGGTATTTTCAGTCAAATTCTCGGGTTCCACTGATGTTTTCAATATTAATGAAGTCTCTGATATTGCTCCATCTAATGATCGGTCATTCTGTAAATTTCCACAATTTTCCGAATTTTCCGGCAGTGTTGTCTGCATGTTTTGCGAATTTTCAGAGTTTTTCAGCAAGTCCTTTGATTCTGATAATGTTTCTGATATTAACAGCGTTTCCGTCATGGCTTCATTTATTGGCTGGACCTCCGATAATCCATCCGAATCTTGTACCATTTCAATTGTTAATTCTGATGTTGGTTGGGCTTGTAGCAGATTTTCCGAAATTTTTGTTGGCGCGAGCTCCACTGCTTTTATTGAGCCCGCGCGTTCAAGTTTTTTGTGATACTTTCGGATAAGGAGTTTACAAGTTGCTCCATTTCTTCTGCAGACATCAATCTCTTAGGATGTGGGCATTGTCGTGCCCAGTGTCCAATTTGCCCGCAATTGTGGCATGGTGCATTGTCTGGAGTCAACTTTATTTGATTGGCCTTATTGCCATCATCAGGGTTACTTGGAGTTGAAGTTTGTTCAGTTTTTTCTCCAATTTGCGATTTATTATTTTCTTTTTTGAAATCGACTGAAAATGGTTTTGGAAGGAAGGACGTATTTCCTTTCATCTGCGGTTGCAAGCTCGTTTGCTGTGGTTGCCTCACTTGCATTGGAGGCTTATATTTTGTTATTGCTGGATTATTTTTCGTGAATAACACACTAGCAGCATCCATCAATTTGTCTACTTCTTCCTCAGTATATTCCGCCAGCATTATCTGAGTATCTCCAATTGACTCGCTGGATTCACCTGGGTATTGTGTCCATTTGACATTTGGTCGCATTGGTATTCGTGGCTGTGGATATGGAGGATGTCCACTCTCTCGTTTTTTGGTGGAGGTTTCCTCTCGTAACAGCGAGAATTGAGAACGCGGGCGCATCATTTTTGCACCAGCTCGAGTGTAGTCTGACTGGTGTCGTTGTTGTTCATCTCGTGCCCTTTGCTCTTCTATCGGAATGTCTGAAGCGTACCGGTCGTCAATGTACATCTGGTGGTTTCGTATGAATTGCGACAATTTTTCGAAGGAACTGGCCATCGGTGCATCTACCATTCGCAATACTTGCTCGGAAAAAGGTGTCAGGCCATTCCTGAATTTTCTGTCTTTGTCAAAATCGCTGATATGATATGGGAGTTGGGTGAACAAATCTTCTGTACGTCTTAAATACGTGCGAATGTCTTCTCCCAACGTCTGTTTATGATTATCCCAGTATTTTATCATCATGGCGTTGGACTCTCCATATTCCTTCATAAAAGCTTTTACAAATTCGTCCCAGTGTGTGAAATTATTTTTTCGCAACCAATTTGTTGCACTTCCAACTAGCATTTTCGGAATCAATTTTTTCAAAGTTACGTCTGGGTCCATCTCGTGATTTATAACTAGATGCATAACTTCATCCAGAAATTGGGTACCAGCCTGCCAGCCTCCATCAAACATATCGGGAGTAATTCGGTCCCATTTGATTTGATGAGATGGGGTGTAATGGTGAGTCCAATTGCTTGAACAATATTTTCGAATTAGTTTTCTCAACATTTCCTCCATCTCCTGAGATTTCGAGGGGATTTGAGATAGTCGCGAATCGATCTGTCTTGAAATAATTTCTTCCAATTCCTCTGTGCTTCTTGGTAATGTGCGTGGGTTAGTTGGCGGTGGATCTCTATCGTCTTGTCGAAAATATCCTCCACGTCTCCTTTCCTCACGTGATCTGGAAAAATCAGAGTCCCGCTGTCGGAAATGATCCGAATTTGAGTATTTTTGATCATTTTCGTACTCTTTTTGCTGTGTTGGTGGCGGACTCGACCGTGATCTTCTCTGGTCTCTATATGAATCGTCACGACGTCTATTCGAGTCGTCGTATCGTCCACGTGAATCATCACGTCGCCTCTGTGAATCGTCGTATTGTCCACGTGAATCATCACGTCGCCCCTCCGAATAGTCACGTCGTCGGTACGAATTATCGTGTCGATCCTGTGAGTTGTCACGACGTCCTTGTGATTCTCTTTGGGTATAACCCTCATACCAATAGGAGCCCCTTTGCTGTCGTGATTCGTCTTGATAATCAGATCGTTGACTTGAATTATTTCTTTCCATCGACTCATTTCGATTTAAATTGTGCTGTCCTGTTGCTTCGTAATTACGTTGTTGACGCGTTTCGTTGTTGAAGCAAGCAGCACCTTGTTGGTCCGTTTCTTGTTGATAACGCGACTCATTTCGCGGCTCTCTTTCATATTGTGATCGTGTCTCGTTGGAAAATCGTACTTCAGTGTGCGTGTGAATCCCTTGTTGATTACCCGATTCATTTCGTGGATCCACATTTTCAGGTTGCTGGGAATATTTGCCTTGTAGATAATCATTGTAATCTCTAACTTTCGTATAACTGGCTTGTCCAGTTGCTTCATCATGTCCAGTCGCAGCATTTTGATTTCTACTTTTATCTTGTTCTGGAACTTCTTGATCGTGCTGGAATTTTTGCTTTTCATTTTCGCGACTTATTTCGCGTTGCCTATCTCTTTCCTTAGCTGCTGACAAGTGTTCAACGGCTTCTTCCAACGTATATGTACGATGGTAACTAGGATCGTCCTCATCTACCGGTTTTTCTGTGTAAACGTCAAATGATTTTCCTTCATTTTTTGCAGAAGATACTCTGACATTTTCAGTTTCCATCTTTTTGGGCTTATCCCAAACCTGCGGGTCTGCTGGATCTAATCCTGTTACTCTACCCTGTTTTTTGTCTGTTACCGCTGATTGATTTGTTAGATGCTGACGATTTCTTTGACCAATTATGTCCAATACGTTTGGATTTTTGGCTGGTGAAATTGAAGCACGTTTGGAATCTCTTTTTTCATCCATTTCACCTTTCCTTTTTAGAGGGTTCCTGGACGATTCTGGTGACAAATTCACCACTTCTGGCCGATGAGGCGGAATATTGCTTGGCACTTGATACCGACATTGTGCAAGGTATTTAAGCTCTTCGTTTTCTTGACGGACTCTTTCCGCTGCTTCTTGTGCTTCAAGAGCAGCTTGACGAAGGTAATGGATTTCCCTGCTCTCCGCCGACTCCATAGCCTTTTGCTTTGCCAGCAATTCTTGCTTTTCGGTTTCCAAACGGACTTTTTCCGCTTCTATCTTCCGATTTTCTTCCAAAATGGCCTCACGCTCTGCTACCGCTTGTGCTTTCCGTTGTGCACGCAACTCCTTCTGTTCAGTTTCTTGACGGAGTCTTTCTGCTGCCAGTTTATTCCTCATGGTGCGCATTTCTGCTTCAAGTCGGTCTTTGGTAGCGCGAATTTCTGCGTCTAATTGATCCTTCTTGGCGCGAATGTCCTCATCTGTCGTTTTCTTGGCCAATTCTGCCTCGAATTTTGCTTGTTTGGCGTGGCGCTCCTCTAACTTGAGCCGTTTCAACATCTGGAATTCTTCGGAATGTGCCAGTTGCAGTCGCCTTGCTCGATCGGCCATTGCTGCCGTTATTTGTGCCACGTCTTCATCAGAAAGCTGCACACCTTCCTCATACTGCTGGTGACGCTCCTGGAGACTGTCTTCCATCTCTTTCATGACATCTGCGATGCGTTGGCGAGCTCTCGCTAATTTATGGCGGGTTGGGGAGTTTTCTCCTGAACTTTCCGCCTCATCGCGGGCACGTCCTGACGCTTGCTGCTTGTAGGCTCGCACTAGTCGACCACGCTTCCTTGCTACAGCGATGACTTGCTCCAACGTCATGTGAGAAAGGTCTATTTTGCTTGTTGGAGTCGAATCCACCGTGGCTGGCGTGTCGCCATGTTGCGACGAAGCTCCTGAGATACTTGATTTTCCAAGCAAATCTTGGGACTCCTCTCTCGTTTGTTTTAGCCAAAATTCTCCCTGCCGTTCAGGCGATACTTCCAGACGAAATTCCTTGCTCGTCATGGCCTGGGTGTCATCTGCATGGTCCGACTCGGACGATGATGAAGGATGCACATTGGCTGCTCCTGTGGTCCTTCCGCCTCGTGTGCGAGGTCCGCGGCCGTTTCCCCGTCCTCTCCTCGAATCTTGTGGCTGAGACATCTCGTTTTAGTCACCGAAAAGAAGAAAGAAACAGAATACTCTATCACAAAATAACTTTTATCACACAAAATCGGTCCCTCAACTGAAGATAAGTTGTTAAGGTTCAAATAACGGGCCCCCAAGTGTAATGAGCTCAAATTACTGTGAAGAATATTAACAATAAAACTAAACTCATTGATGCCGTGCCAGGACTTATACAAATACTTCTCAAAATAACTTAATATTAACTCAAATGATAGGAGAAATAATGACTCAATTATTTCTCAATTAACAGACGATTTATTCAAACTTAGAATAAACACTAAATCAAATACAAGATATTAAAATACGGATATTATTTTGTGATAAAATGATAAATTAGATGACTGAAGAAATAATTTACTAAGAGAAATATAATTAAAAGCAAAGGAAAACGATAAAGAATCCAGTCGATTCGACGACTCCACTTCTCGGGAACGCCGAACGCTTGGATTCGCTTCGCTCGACGCTCGGCTCGGCTTCGGCGTTTCTTCAATACGGACACAATTCCGTCACAACTTCGTTCTCCTGACTCGCTCGGGCTCAATCCCGCTCTCTTCGTCCTTTCCAGGTCGCAACGTCGTCGTCGCGGCGTCGTTGCGGCTGATTCCGCTCAACAATCTCACACAGTCGCGCTCACTTCGCTTCGTCGCGAGTGAGGAAGTCTCAGTCCAACAATGGCTGTTGGCCAAGAATAGAAATCCCTCCAAACAATACTTGTTTGGCAAGATGAAACTCCCACTGTCACTAACTGAAGTAACAGCAAGAAATATCTCACAAATTGCTCTGGCAATTCGCAAGACTGAGTCCAAATACTCTGACAATCATTCACTAAATCCGCTTGTAGAATGGTGTTTTCTCAGGAAGATTTTGGTGACTGGTTGCTCTCAAAGTAGGTTTCAAACTGAGGAGTTTTTCTGCTCCTCACAGGAAGTGTTTCCTGCTCCGGGAGGTTGCGGGCTGGTTTCCTTGGCGACCACCCACAATTCCTCCCACCCTGCCTAACTCCCTTTATCTAGACAGGAAATCATAAAAAATATAAAATAAAATAAAACAATCTCCAATTTAATATTTTATTTCGGGCTCATTCCCGACACTTCATTAGTGACCACTAGGGTCACTACAACTTGAGCCAAAATGGAATCAACTTCTGTCGAAATTATGGTTTGGATCCAAACCAATTTAGAACGCTTGAGGAAGTGGTGGCGTTTTTCAATCATAGCGTATTTCCGCAAATGCAACTACAACGCAATCGTAGTAATTCTCGTTCTCGATCACGATCGCGATCACCTCGATCAAGGCTAGCCATTGGAGAATTATTGAACGCTCCGGAAATTCCTATCTTTACCGGAAAACAAGAAGAATGCGAAAATTTTCTTCGTCTCATCAAAAATGAGGCCATGTTAAAAAACATATCCCTAGATGTGGCTCTAAAAAGCGTACCAGCCTATCTGGTTGAAGAAGCCCAAAATTGGTATTATGAGAACCAAGCTGAATTTCTCAATTGGGAAGTTTTTGAATATTTGTTTCGTGACAGATATGTCTGGACGCCATTAGAACAATCGCGCCAGTTGGTTAACACAAAACAAGAAGAATCTGAGAGTTTGTATTATTTCATTCACAGATTCTATAAAATTTGGAGTCAACAGGAAAACTTAAATTCAAAAGGTGCAGCTGCACTATTATTTAACAATGTCACTAGCGATAGTGCCCATCTGTTGCACCAACAAGGAATGACGGATTATATTTTGGGTCAGATCTACGAAGCTGTAAGCAAAAATAAGGGTTTATTTAACCGAATCCTGTAGAAGCAGATAAACGGGATCCAGTTATAACCGTAAACAACCGACGTGATTGCCCAAATTTGTAAATGGAGTGTTTAAACTTCATACTCCATCTTTTATTGTTGTCATTTTTCGCAGCGCCACCTGTTAAATTTATGCAAATAAAATCACTCATGTTAATTTTCAACTAATGCATGGCTGTCTTTTGACTTACTCCACATTTACATCCATCTTCATCTTTTGCATCGCGATCAAGGAACACATTAGTAAACACGACAAAATTTGAGCAAAATATGCAATAACTTAACGTGTTTTAGCCTAACATAACCGAAGACGTAAAGATATATAGAGTACAGCTGAAAACCAGGCTTTCTTTTATTGGATTGCGCACAGACAAAATGCATTTTATTGCGCATGAATATGAATTTGTTGATTTAATGCATCGCATCTTCTCTTTTCGTTAATTTTCTCATTTAAAAATCCATTTTGCTCAAATGTTTCCCAATTTTTTTCTAAATCTGTAAAAAAAATTTGCAATAATTTTCTCACATTTAATAAAAATTTTATAAAAATTTATTTTCACAATTTATTTTTCCTTCAATTTCAATCTTTCTTCAATTCTTTTCAAATCTGTGAAACGTTCAAATAAATTTGTTTGATATATTTTTCTCATTTAACTACTCAAGTTACTCAAGTTTACATCGCTAAGAGGATTTTGTGGGATTGCTCGTTTAAAAAGGAAAGCGCTGTAATAATTGTTATTGTTTAATGTTCATGTCGCATGGCTCGTTGTTGCTAAGCGACGCTTTCTGTACTATGCTGATATGACGATGTAAAAGAAGAATTAAATGGTTCAATTTGCTTTAATGAGTTCGAGGAGTTATTCTCACAACTGTGTCGGTAAAATGTAAAAAATTCGTTTCAAATTTGAAAACAAAAATTTACCTGATATGAACAAGAACATGGAGAAAAGGAAACTGGCTTTACGAAGACCCGCAAACCAAGTACCGGTACACGGACATGGAGTCGGAATTCGCTTGGGTAAATCTAAAGGTTCATTTCTTGGTGACACATTATTTTAGAAAATTAATTTTCATATTTTACATTTCATATTTTGGGGACTTTGGATGTTGAAATTAAACGCGAAGCCACTTGTGTCTGAGGCAATCTTTAGCCGAATTGCGCCTTTTCGGATTAATGGCTAACATGGGCAGTAAGAAGTCGATAAATTCACGCGCATCTTTGACATCCCATTCGTACATTTCGGTAAGCAGTTGGACGAGGTCGTACTGTTTGAGCACGGGAAACCTTACGAGTTTGCCCTTTGCGTTGAAAAAGCTTCTGGAGAAGGCCATTTGTTTGAGCACGTCACCGAGCAACTCGACCATGAGAGCCAGGAGGATTTCATCTTGCGACATTGATCCATCCTGACACACAGAATCGGCCGGAAAGAGTAAATGTCCCGTCACCAACTCAAACGCCATGCACGCCGTGCTCCAAATGTCCGCAGTTGCGTCCTAATCGGCTCCTAGGATGACCTCCGGACACCGATAAGGCCAAGTTTGAATGCTCCAACTGAATTTTCGATTTACCCAACAGGCGTTTCCAAGATCGGCCAAAGTAACTTGGTAAACGGAGTCGCTTTGATTATTAATGCAAACATTATCCGGCTTAATGTCTGTGTGACTATGTGAATAATGTTGCACGTGTTGTGTAAGTGGTCTAACGCTCGGAGCACCTGTCTTACGACGCTCTTTACGCTTGCCAACGGCAGACCACTGTTTCCAAATTTATAAATCAACGTCAACAAATTGTCGCCCAAAACGTCGAACACGGTGCAAATGTGCTTGCCGCTGTCGTCTGTAATATTAAAGCAGTCTAGCAACTGGACCACCTTGGCCTTGTGAGGACCATCGTAATGTCCAGCACATTGTAACATATTAATCTCTTTGATGGCTACTTTAGTGAAGCTCGATGTTTCCGCGTTCAAAGGTTCGAGCATTGTCAGAGTACAACAGGGCGGGATATCCGCATCAGGAGCCAAAGCGCCGAAACGCCATTAAAAACTTCAATACCGATAAATCCTCGGTAACCTCCAGGTGTATTGTTCTTGTTACAAGGCACTTGAAAAGAAGAATGTATGATTTCACTTCTTTCTTTTCCTTCACGATGTAAAGCGGACCCATTTGATCCATACTGGTATGAGTAAAGGGAGTGGAACATATAACTCTTCTCCCTGATCGTTTCTTGCATCGGTCCACACAGGTCCCATGCTTGAAATTTCGTATTTACTTTACCGGAAAGCGGAAGCGACCACGACAAGAAAACTCAAGAAACGCGGCTGAAAAAATACACGTGAATACAAGACGGTAGAAGAAATTAGACTGGAGATCTGGTCTGTACGTAGCATTTATTAGAAGGAGTTATGTGGTGGTGGTTTTTTTACTACTACTCGTATTAGACTTATGATTAGAAATTAGACAAGCCTTAAATTAGCAACATTTATTTTGACTGTAGTATAATTAAGAAATACAAAATAGAATTTTTTTCAAAATGGTTCAAAATCATCTGAAAATGAATTATAAAACTACAAAGATAATCTGCACATGAAATACCAAAACGCTGCAGAGTGCGTAAAAACCCTTGCAACATCAAAACAACAGCAGTCACTGGTAATAACCATAACCATAACCAAAACCAAAACCATAAGCATAACCATAACCATAACCCTATTTATTTTAATCATTAGCAGAATTTTCATTAAATGCACTTTACAAAATGTAATATCATTTGCAAAGCAATAGCACTATATGTTTTTTGTTTCAACTGAGTTTGCCTTGAATGCAGCATGCACATAAACCGATTTCCTTTTCGTCGATGCAAAACGCGTGTTCATCGTTCTGGGCATAGATGATTTTAATTTCCTCCAGAAGTAAGGTTTCTTGGCTTCGACATACGTCGTCAACGTTATGAATGATTTGAATTCCTGATCGATTTTGGACAAGTCGGGAACTTCGTCTGGCACAACTGCGATCACCCGACGCACTTTATCTTGGAGCGCCTTTTGGTAAGCAATGTCGAACTCCAAACGACTCCACAAACTCTTCAAATAATTGTCAGTCAACACCATGATGGTCCGTTTGCTGCTTTCCACCGATTTCACTATCTGATCGGTTATAAATTCACCCGCGCCCCAGTCCCGGTTGTGTAGACACAGTTTGTACGACGGATTGCCCGTTTCCAGCCCCGGGACGAGGAAGTCCACGATCCAGTCTTCGTCCTCGCTACTGTACGAGACGAATGCGTCGTATGTTTTGTCTGCATCGATGTCTTCTTCGGTCACAAACCTCAAACAAATTCCTTTGGAGAACATGTAGTAGAAAATTTCTGATTTATACTTGTAGGAGAGTATTGTAAACACACTTAGTAAAATTAAAATTATAATAACTGATGGTAAAACGAATAACAAATTAAAACTTTTACAAATTCGATCAATATCAGTAAAATTGTAATGTACATTATCTATCATACAGGTTAATGCATTTTTATCCTCAAAAGGGTGAGATTTGAGCACACGTTTACTCATTTCACAGTCACATTTCCAAGGATTATTCGATAGCTTGAGTTTTTCCAAATTTAACAAACTCGCAATTTTATCGTCGAATTTGCTGAGGGAGTTGTTGTTTAAATACAGAACGGACAAGTTTGGGAATATAGGCATATTTTGTAACAATTCCAACTTATTATACGAGAGATCTAACATTGTTATCTGCGACCAAATTGGATCATGTTTTTCTGGTAACGAGGAAATCTTATTTCGGGTTAAATTTAAATGAACAGCAACTGCTGAACCATACGAATGTATTTTGGGAAAACGAGTCAAGTTGGAGTTAATGCAAGCAATCGACACATATAGTGGGGCATCGAGGTCATCAACCTTGCAGTAACACCCAGGTGCACAATTTTTGGGATACTGACAATACAAGTTATTAACCGTTAGCAGAGATGTACCCTTCATTTTAGGCGGGGAGGAACAGGAATTGTTTTCTGTGTTAAAAGTGACTGTTGCACTCTGATTGCGCAGATACTTGATGAATCTGTTTAATCTGCAGTCACACACAAATGGATTGTGAGACAAGTCAAAATGAACTAATCCGGTGTTACGTATGTGAATAATTTCAAAATTGGTGAAATTGACGTGGGCAATTTGATTGTGGCTCAAAATGACTTGAGAGACGTTTTGAAATGCTGTCAGATCATTGTCATCTAATTTGCTAATATTATTAAATGAAATGTCAATGCTTTTGGTTATACCATCAAACATGCCATGGCGAATTTCATGTAAGCAGCAATTAGAACATTTATAGTTTTTTATGTACTGGCCAACTTCTGTTTCAAAAAGAAATTGATACTTTTTAGGACAATTATTTGACATATCTAGTGTCTCAGCATTCGTTATGAAACTTGTAGGAGGAAACTTTATAAATTCAAACTTATTATTTCTTAGATCAAGATGAACTGCAGAATCGTGGGGTGTGGACATTTGGACAATAGAGCTTATCGAATTATCAGCTAATGTGATGTGTTTTAGCTTTTCGCAAATTTCAAGTCCACCAAAATCAACGTTAGTGATGTTATTCGAATTAAGACGTAGCACTTCCAGTTTATTTGTGAAGCTGACCCACAATAGAAGATTTTTAATTTGATTGTGGCTAAAATCAATCTCCACAATTCCTCTGGAAAGTATAAACACATCGATGGGTATGGCATGGAGTTTATTATTGTTCATGTGAAATTTTCTCAGTAACAGATTTCCTAACAACAGCTTCTCGGGTATAGATGCGAGGGAGTTGTGAGATAAGTCTAGCACTTCCAAACGTTTCAAATCAACTAATAAATCTCGCGGTAATGAACTCAGATGATTATGCGATAAGTTGAGTTCCTCTAGGTTCAATGTTTGGTTGAAATCGCTTCTTGAAGCAACACCAATACGGTTGTTATTGAGATCATAACTAACTAAAGAATTAAAGTTATATATGTCACTGGGTATTTTAGTGAATTTGTTAAAACTTAAATCCAATTTCTGTAAATGTATCAGATGGCTAGTGTTGCTGGTGAGCGACAGTATACAGTTGTTGCGCATTTTTAATGTCCATAAATATTCTGGGATTGCATTAAATATTGTGGACAGATTAATGTTATTACCGGTAGTTGTTTTTAAGGGATCGGTGCAGAAATTAAATATCTCAACATTGTGATATCTCTTGCTTTCGAACAGAACTTTTGGGATAAACCAATCTAGAAATTCTAAAGGCAATCCGCTATTGAGGCCGTCAATTGTCACATCCACTTCGTATTGTGTGCCTTGTTCGACTTTGATAGACAACGAATGAGGAGACCATTCGCTACATACAATTGAAACACTTGAGGTCTGGTTAGTACAAGTACATGATTCGTCCAACGAAGCACAGCCATTTTTCAGGTTGCACGGAATCATACTGGAACAGTTATCCAATTTGCAATAAGCAGGCATTGACGAAATGAAACAAATCCAAATACACAGCGCGGGCAAAAGGTGTTTGGTCGTACAAAACATGGGGCCCGTTTAAGGATTTCGGCGTTTCTGAAAAGAGACGTTATTTAAAATGTTGCTCACTGAATTACATATATAAGAAATTAAAAGTTGTTCGTGTTATTTTAAGCTATGTTGGCAGTTGGCTATGACGTGTATTGTTAAGCCCGTCAACATTTTGTATCTAACCATTATTGCACGTTTGAATATCGTTTGTACTCATTTTTACCAACCAAAACACAAAAAGATTAAATAAAATTTGAATAGCGACGTGTTTCTGAGAAAAGGTTATTCATTCCCATTACCTGAGTGTTGGAAATGCACGCGGAATGGTTGATATTGATCTGGACAGTTTTGGAAACTACAATTACACAGGAGTTGATGGAGATGAATTCAAAATTGTAATGTGTTTGTAGGTCGGTTAAAGAAATGAAAGTGGTTGTGAAACTTGGCATAAGCTCAAGTGGTTGTGTCGTGAATATTAACTTGTTTTTGTTTTCGTATTTTCTAGAATAAATTGTATCTGTTGTCAAAGGGCAAAATGCATTCTCCCTGTGAGAGTTGTGCGGTGAAGCTTACTTTATGATGACCTTGACCGGGATGACATCAAGTTTGCATTGCTAGTGTTGTAGGCAATGAGTTTGCATCTTCCACATAAATTGTGTAATTTAAAAAATTTAATTTTGCATACAAAAAGTCATTTTTGCATATAAAAACATAACTTTTTGCACCAATAATGCAATAAATTCCTAAACCTTCTGTTTTTGCACTTACAGCTCTTTGGTAAAACCAATAGTTAAAGTAAAATAAAATAAAATACTTGTGTGCCTTATGATCATGTTAAATGTTTATCAAAATGTAATATTAAAATGAGTTTTGCAATTTTCCCAGCACATGGGTCGATTGGGTTGTTTTACGGACGACAAAATTTTATGCTTAGTTTTGTTTAATTATCAAATAAAAATACTTAAAATGGTTATACAATTTGTAATCGTTGAAATTTGTCGCTAAGCGCATCCCATTCCAGCTGATAATCAGCGGCATTAAGCCTAATATTAGGCCTCGCCTGCAGAACGAGCATTTTCGGCTTTTATTCGAAGAAATACGGTAATAAAATGAAGTAAATCTTTTTTAGAAACCTAATTAATTAATAACAATTTAATTACTTTATTTTTCAATATTTTTTTATTTGAGCAGATGTTTTGTTTCATTTTTTATTACAAGTTAGTCAATTAGAAGTGCAATTTAATCTGTTTCCAAGGTCAATGAAACAGATTGATTAATTACAAATCAAATCGCAATGATCAAATTTTGACAACGTGCCCAGTTCCTTGCACATGTCGAGTTCATAAATTCATTACAGCGGGCTGCACGGTATGTTTTCTTCATTGGTAGATCCAAGTAGGATTCTCATATTTTGGATATTAAAATATTAAAATTAAACTCGAAGCCACTTGTGTCTCAGGCAATCTTTGGCCGAATTTCGCTTTTTCGGATCAATGGCCAACATGGGCAGTAAGAAGTCGGTAAATTCCCGCGCATCTTTTACATTCCACTCGTACATTTCGGTAAGCAGTTGTACGAGGCCGTACTGTTTCAGCACGGGAAACCGTACGAGTTTGCCCTTTCCGCTGAAGAAGCTCCTAGAGAAGGTTATTTGTTTGGGCACGTCACCGAGCAACTCAATAACTCAATAACCATGGTTAATAAACGCTCTTATTCAAGTGATTGTAAACCTTGTTTGGGGCAACAAGGCTCTTACTCGCCGTCGCCATCGCCATCGTTAAGGACCACCGTGAGCCATCCGGAGTCGTCGCCATCGCCATCGCCAGTGTGTGTAACGAGGGAGAAGACGCCATTTTGCCCGCACAACAAGCCGTTGTCGCGCATTTCGTTTCATTGTTTCTTTTCCGCATTATTCCTTATTATTAGTCTTAATTTAGTTTAATCATTTACTATTTATTCATTCATTTCTAATTATACAGGGTGGACAAAAAGTATGGTTCACAGTAAATAATTCCCAATCTGTTTTAGATGTTGATTTAGCAAAATGATTGTAAGGGTAGTATTGTGGGGGAAATCCATTTATGACATCCAATTTGACCTCAGAGGTCATCTTCAAAGTCATCCGTATTGTAACTTGAGAACCGTGACAGATAGAGAGAAAAAGTGAATTAGAAAGTTGTAGAGGACCATCCAATTAGTCTAGAACTGTTCTTAAAAAAAATATCTCTGACTGAAAAGTTTTTAGAAAAAGATGTTTTAAACATTAGTCTACTCAGCTTTGAAACCTAAAACTATTGAGGCAACCAAGCTAATCCTCAATTAGGAGACTTTATTGGGTCATACTTGTAAGTGGAAGAGAGGAAACACAAAAGAAAGGAAATAATTCATTTTGGAAACACATTCCAACATGATAGTTTTAGGTTGCAAAGCTGAGTAGACTAACATTTCAAACCTTTTTTTCTCAAAACTTTTTAGTCAGAGATAATTTTTTTAGAACATTTCTAGATTAATTAGATGGTCCTCTACAACTTTCAAATTCACTTTTTCTCTCTATCTGTCACGGTTCTCAAGTTACAATACGGATGACCTTGAAGATAACCTCTGAGGTCAAATTGAATGTCATAAATGGATTTCCCCCACAAAACTATCCTTACAATTATTTTGCTAAATCAACATCTAAAACAGATTGGGAATTATTTACTGTGAACCATACTTTTTGTCCACCCTGCATATTAATATCGATTAAATTATTGTGTTTATTTTATATACTTACCCGTGTATGTATTCATTTCATAACCCCTAGAGTCTAGGGGTCGGCAACCTTTTGAGACGGAAGAGCCAAAAGTTATAATTTACAAAATTTCCCAGTTTTTAAAGAGCCACTAACATTTTTGTTTCAATATTATGGTATTTGATTAGGATTAGGTATATAAATTTGATTTTTAATTTAAAATAAATAGCTGAATGAAATAATTTTTATTCATATAAAAACATAAAAATGTTTCGCACAAAACATATTAAAGTGTTTTAGCTAGCTCTGCTAGAATAATAAAATTAGTAATCAAATAATATAACTATATTTATTGAATAATAGAATAATAATACGGAGTGGAATAATAGATAGTTACAATAGTTACATTACATCAATGGGAGCATTGGCCTTGCATCCCTTTTGAAAGTTTGGTTAAATCTGGCTCATAACTTGTTGTTTTCAGTTTCAAGCACACCTCTAGATTTTCATTTGTTAGTTGGCTTCTTACTTTACTTTTTATTATATTTATGCAAGAGAACGCTTGCTCGCACGCATATGTTGACCCGAAGATCGTCAGCACTCCAAAAGCCAACTTCTTCACCTCACTGTAGCATTCTGGAAGACTATTCTATGCGTCAAATATGAGTGCTTCAACTCGCGGCATTGCTTTTAGATCTGTCCACTTGTGCATCGTGACGTGCTTGCTTTTCTGGACCTCCAATTCTTCTAACTTTCTCTTAAGTTCTGTGAACTTGCCACTCCACAAGTGTTTGGTTTTCAAATCCAGCAATTGCATTTGAAGCGAACCAGCGTCAATTCCAAATGGCTCAATGTTGATCTCATTTGTTGAAAGGATTTACTATGAACGCCAAAGTGCTTGCGTTTATTTTGAATTGCTGAAATCTCTCAGCGAATCCATCCTGCATTTTGTTTATAGCCATGCTGAAGTAATTCGTGTCAATAGTTGCATTGGTTTCATCGCGATATTGTTTCAGAATTTCGAAATGAAGTAATTTACTGCTCTCCATGTCTTCGACAAAAAGAAGTAACATTTTCGAAACAAACTACTTCTTCAAGCAAGGCATAGGCTGGGTTTCCCTTTCCTTGCAGTTTTACATTTAGCTCATTTAGTTTCTTTGTGATATCCACCATGAAGTTGAATTTTTGCAGCCATTTGTTCGATGGTTTTCATGATTTTATTTGTACATAAAAATGCTTATTTATTTACAACTGCGAGAGATTCTACTTTTAGGCATTGAAAGGCTCTCAGGGCCACAATGCTTTGACTTAATAAAAAAACTATTTTTACAATATTACCACGCGTGTATTTGCCGCAGTAAGACTACTCGTTTCGCTGTTTTTATTCGTGTGATATAGTCAATTTTTAATTTTTATTCTAAATTTTGTTTGCATAAAAGATGGGGAAGATGAGCTGATTGATGAGGGGAAGATGTGGAAACAAAAATCTACCTGAAAGGAACATGGACTTGAGACAGTTCACTGAAAGGGAAGCTGAGTTTATGAAGTGTATACACGCACATGGAGCCGGAATTAGCTTGGGTAAATCGAAAAGTGCATTTTAGAATATTTATTGCTAGAAAAAAAGCTAGGGATGAAGAAATGTTTTAAATTTCACTTAATTTTTATACCCGTTGAAATTAAACACGAAGCCATTTACTGTATGTCTGAGGCAATCTTTAGCCGAATTGCGCCTTTTCGGATCAATGGCCAACATGGGCAGTAAGAAGTCAGTAAATTCACGCGCATCTTTTACATCCCATTCGTACATTTCGGTAAGCAGTTGGACGAGGCCGTACTGTTTGAGCACGGGAAACCGTACCAGTTTGCCCTTTGCGTTGAAGAAGCTCCTGCAGAAGGCCATTTGTTTGGGCACGTCACCAAGCAACTCGACCATGAGAGCCAGGAGAATTTCATCTTGCGACATTGATCCATCCTGACACAGAATCGGCCGGAAAGAGTAAATGTCCCGTCGCCAACTCAAATGCCATGCACGCCGTGCTCCAAATGTCCGCAGTTGCATCGTAATCGGCTCCTAGGATGACCTCCGGACACCGATAAGGCCAAGTTTGAATGCTCCGACTGAATTTTCGATTTACCCAACAGGCGTTTCCAAGATCGGCCAAAGTGACTTGGTAAACGGAGTCGCTTTGATTATTAATGCAAACATTATCCGGCTTGATGTCCGTGTGAATAATGTTGCACGTGTTGTGTAAGTGATCTAACGCTTGTAGCACCTGTCTTACGATGCTCTTTACGCTCGCTAATGGCAGACCACTTTTTCCAAACTTATAAATCACCGTCAACAAATTGTCGCCCAAAACATCGAACACGGTGCAAATGTGCGTGCCGCTGTCGCTTGTAATATTAAAGTAGTCTAGCAACTGGACCACCTTGGCCTTGTGAGGACCGTCGTAATGTCCAGCACATTGAAGCATTTTAATCTCTTTGATGGCTACTTTAGTGAAGTTGGCTCCGCCCTTTACTACCTTCAAAGCAACTGATCGCGCGTCCTTTAGATCGGTACATAACCAAACGGTTGAGAAAAATCCCCAGCCGAGTCTGCGAACAACCGTGTACCTATTACGGAACGTCTCTCCGATTTTGACCGGGTAATAATCGTCCGTTGGTTTAAAAACCAGGTTTGGGTCGACCTGTATTTCAGCAACAGATGCATTAGTGCGTTCCGTGGCTATTGGTTCGAAATGGAAATAATTACGCAACACTGACTTATTCGTCTTTTTACTCTCGGTCACACTTTTCCACCAATTGATTACTGTGTTCATCGTACGTAGTGATTTAATTGATTACAGTTCGATTTTGAGATCAGATTGTCACGCGAGCAAAAGCAAGTGCGAATAATCTTTTATTCCACCGAGTTTCTTTATATACGTCGCTTTTTCCCCCACGTAACGTAACGTGGACGCAACGTTTCGTTACGTTACGCCGACGTGTTAGTGACATTGCGGTAAAGCTCAAGAGGATGCTTAATAAAATAAGATTGTGAGTGTTCGGACGGACGCCACGTGGTCGGGGGAGAGCCACGGAGGCGCTGGACGCAACACACACGATAAAACAAACCACGAAATACACGGAGACACAATATAGTTTTAGTTATGGCTTTATTAGATGTCTAGGGGTATGATTGTAGTGTCCCATAGTGTATTTCCCAAGGCGGCGGTTCCTTCGAACCGTCCCTAATCAGACCGCGTGGCACGGCGGCCATCGGCCGCCATGACACACGAGGTCGGTAATCGGTTTTGGGCCACGCCGCCGAAGTTACGGTTAACGTCCGGCGGACGTGGCGCAACTGGACGCTCAGGTCCCGGCGGGCGATATCATCGCCACGCCGATAGTTTGGGTTATCTCAATAGCCAGTTTCGGAGGCGGTCGCAACACGACCGTTCGCCTTGCTGGTTGATCAACAACTCTCTTGTCCCTACGGGGACCAACCACTTCCGGAAGGGCGACTTCCGGGGCCCGATCCTGCTTGACCAAAGGCCCGCAGCTCCACCTGGTTGCGGGGGACCGCAACAGGCTGCGCGAGATACGAGAGGCGCTGGAGCTGCGCCAAGTGCATTGCCGTTGCAGTGCAGCGACCCGTGCGCAGGGGCAGCTGGTCACATTTCCCCCCCCTGGAAAAAGGTAAGTACGAGGGGGTACAACGCAATCACTGAAGTGGTTGTTGAAAGTTAACACATCGCATTACTTTTCTTTTTTCAGATTATCAGATGACCATATTTCGGACGAGCCATCAGCTAGAACGAAGATCACCGGTAGGAATGCACTTGGGAAAATAACAACACTACAAAGGAACACACACACACTTACCCCCAGGATGGAAAACTTGTACAATTTAAACACTATTGAAAAATAAAAATGTAAAATAACACTTGTAATTTAAAAATATATATGAATAAAAAACACTTTTTGAACTTTAAAATCTAACATTTGTAGTTATTGAATCCATTTAACATTAAAAGGTAAGTATGCTAATTTTAACACTTTGGAATAATTAATAATAAAAAAAAACTTGTTTTGACAATAAAAAAAAATTATTTCTGGCACTATAAAAGTCTTAACAGGCTTGGCCAAAATCTCCTTTAAAACGGCGGCGAAAACTTCACTGCAGCGATTTCCCCGGTGTGGGTGGCGTATCGTCGGTTTTTGGCTCTTCTTCAGTTTTGTCGTCGACGAATTCTTCTGCTAGCTTCTTGCGTGACTTCTTATTCGACTTCTTTTTCACGGCGGTAGCTTTGGGCTCGGGAACGACTGGCGGTGGTGGTGGCGGCGTGTGCGACTCCTCGTTCGGTGCGCCGTCAATCTGCATCGCGGTCTCGATCGTTGCTTCGGTGGCGACTACATTGTTGTCGCAAACTGGTGGAGGATCCGCGAATCCCTGGAACACGACGTTCGTCGGGCGTTCTCCAACCATCGGCGGCATAATGACAGCCGGCGTCGCCGCTGTATTGGCACCAAACATCGTTTGCGGTAGTTGGCAGGCTGCTGGAAAAGCGATTGCGGCCGCCGTGGCTTTGGTCGGGATCAGGTTCACAATACCTTGGATTGGTTGAGGACCGTACTGTCCCGCCCAAGCTGTTCGTAGCTCATCGGGAGTTTTTTCCGTTTGAGCTGGGATTTTCTTAACGAGTGCGCGTGGCGCATTCGATGTGATTGTGGCCGATGGCGCAGTCAATTGCTGATGAGCCGCTTTCTCGGCGTCTCTTTTCGCCATTCGGTCCTTATGGTCCGCGTGTTTTTTCGCTCTGTACCGAATTTTTGCTTCGGTGTTCACGCTTCGTTCACTCAACGTAGGATTTTCGATCGCCACAAGTCGTCGCATTTCCAGCAATTTCTCCGAAATGTTTGGACGGGCGGTCGGTGGTTGGTGAGGAGTTGGGGCGACGGTACTTTGTACGGTCGCTTTTGTCTCCTCGGCAGCCTTCTTTTTAAGCACAAATGGCTTATGTGGCGGACGAAGAACCTTCTGCGACGTCGTCGCTGCGGGTTTCTTCGTAGAAATATTGGTAGAGGCAGTCGGCGGCGGTTGAGAGCGTACGCTCTTTGTTGCCGTTTTCTGTCTTTTCTTTGGGGGTTCCGTCGGTGTGGCATTCGCCGCACTCGCTTGTTCCCTGTCTGCGACTTCCCTTTCGCGGTCTGTGCGCGATCGGACGCGCATCCAGTTAATTTGTCGGTGATGTTGTGGAATCGGCTGACCGGGCAGCGTCATGAACATGACGAACCATTCCTCGAGTGGTTGGTCCGCCAGAACGATTTCGTCTCCGCCGCAGTTCATGCACGGGATCCGCGATAGATTCCACAGCGTGATGTAGCCGAAGCCGTTACAGATTGGGCACTGAACCCATTCGTTGTTTCGGTGATTTTCCATCGTTTTTCCAATCTTTTCGTTTCGATTTTCCAGAGAAGTTCCACACGACTGGTCAGTGGCGATCGCAGCGAATAAGTGATTTGGACAACGAATGGTGGTGGCTAAGTATAGAACCGGAAGACGTTTCGCGAACGTTTAATTGGCGTATGGACCGCAGATGTTTTGTAAACAGTCTGTGATTGGTCCAAATGGGTCTCCCGATTTGAAGTGTCACCTAGCGGTCAATCCCGATATCGGATCGGTAAAACGTGATTTCTCGAAGGTCTATTTGAGTCCGAATTTGGTTTTGGTCGAGCCGTCGTGGGTTTTTGTGAATCCACTTGTGGCAACAGCAAGGGTTTTATTCTTTTTGGTTTCCCAAAAGGTTTTACTGGTGTTGGCAACTTAGTTGCGATACCAGATTCCGTTGGTTGCACTGGAGTTGGCAATATTGTTGCTGTTCCAGTGTCCACAGGTTGGTTTTCAAGAACTTCTTCATCTTCCTTATCTAAAATGGGCCATTCAGCCTTTTCTTCTGAGGGGATGAATCTCCTGAGTTTTACAATGTTGTGTGTACCCCTCGCTTGCAAAGTTATTGGTTTCGCAAGGGCATACGCATTGTTGTTAAAGACTTTAGTTATTACATAAGGTCCTTCAAAGCGATCCTCAAGGGACGCAGCATATCGATTAGCAGCATTGGACAATGGGTGGGTCTTTAGTAGAACCAAGTCTCCAATTTCGAACTTATCGTCGCTGCGGTGTTGATCGTAGTAAGTTTTCTGTTTTGCTTGGGCCAGACTCTTATTTTTAAGAGCTGCAGCAATCAGAGTACGGTGTCTAGCGACTAGCATTCTGACAGCGTCGTAGGGCCTATTTGGGTCGAATGGGGTGTCATAAGACACATCTCGATTATCCCAAAATGGTCGCAATTCCCTGCCATACGTCAGCATTGCTGGTGTAAAACCGGTAGACACATTTGGGGCAGAATGCAAAGCAAAATTTATCTGGTCGATGCATCTGTCCCAGTGATCGTGCTCAAATGTAAAAATTCGAAGCATAATCTTGATATTCCTGTTTACGCGCTCAGTCAGGTTAGTCTGGGGATGGTAAGGCGTTGCTTTAATTGGCACAACCCCTGCATCGTCACAGAGAGTCTGAAACACGTCAGAAATGAATTGGGGGCCATTATCGCTCAACATGAAACGGGGGCACCCATGACAGCTGAAAAATCGTTTTAAAATTGGTGCAATTGCAGTCATTTTGGCGGATCTCAGCGGTGTAGCTTCCATCCAGCCGGTGGCATAATCCACCACAACTAGAATGAAGCGATTTCTGTTCGAGGTTCTAGGTAATGGACCTATTAGATCGATTCCTATCTTCTCAAAACGACCAATTTTTGGAGAAGTTGGGACCATCAATCCCTTTGGTTTTCTCTGAATCGGTTTGCAGCGTTGGCAGCGATTGCAGCTTGCTACATGAAGTTTTACTTCTTTTTGCATGCCAGGCCAGAAATAAACTCTTTTCAATCGCTCTAGAGTTACTTCAACTCCTCCGTGACCAGCCATCGGATGGTCGTGAATTAGTTGAAGTGCTGCGAGTTGCAGAGATGGTGGAATAAAGATTTTAAATCCAATTCCCAAATCCTCTTCCTCCACAAAGAAATCAGTTTTAAAGGGTGCATAAATAATAAGCATTCCTTTTCTAGTGAGTGTGCAGTCGTACTGCCTTTCTTCCAAGAACTTAGGAAGTTCTGGTCGAGGTTGTCCATCATCCAATTCCAACCATTCGATTAGTTTTGAAAGATGTTTATCTGCACGCTGCTGTAATATAATGTTCTCGAAAGACATCGGGTAATCGGTCTCATTTGTGAGATAAGCTAGAGCAACAGGCTCTATAATCTCTGTTAGAGTTGCTTTTCCTTCTAACGGATTGCCATTATCAAGAGAGACTCTGGATAAGGCATCCGCGACTTGATTGTCGGTGCCTTTTCGGTACTTGATGGTGAAATTTTCATTCTGCAATTTCATTGCCCACCTAGCCAGTCTTCCAGCTGGGTTTTCCATTGTCATGAGAAATCTCAGAGCATGATGGTCAGTCTCAACTTGGTACTCAGAATATTCAATGTATGGTTTGAACTTATCAACAGCCCAAACCACAGCTAAACATTCCAAATCAGTGGTGCTGTAGTTGTTTTCCGCGCCTTGCAGAGTTCTGCTGGCGTACGCAACTGGTCTTAAAGCACCATGGTCATCCAGTTGCATGAGGACTGCACCGAGCCCGCCGCCACTAGCATCTGTATGGATGGTAAAGTTGCGAGCGAAATCAGGCAGAGGTAGCACAATTCCTTTTGCAAGCTGGTTTTTCAGATATTCGAAAGCAACATTGCACTCTTCAGACCATTCCCATTTTGTATCTTTCTTTAAAAGGGCAAAAAATGGTTTTTGAGTAATACTCAGTTTTGGAATTAGAGCAGCATAGAAACCCACCATCCCAATAAAACGCTGAAGCTGTTTTATACTGGAAGGGGTCGGATAATTTAAAATTGCTTCCACTTTGTCGTTGTTTGGGCTATAACCCCCATTTGACATCGTGAAACCAAGAAAGTTTAATTCTTCAGGGCAAATAAATGACTTTGACGGACTCGCTGTCAATTTGTTTTTATCTAATTTTGACAATATGTCATCTAAATGCTGAAGGTGTTCTTCAAATGAGTCGCTAAAAATGATAATATCATCGAGGTAAGCGAGTGCCCACTTGTGTTGTGCAGTTCCAAGAACTTGATCCATCATTCTTTGAAATGCACTGGGTGCATTGCACAGTCCGAAGGGCATACGAGTAAATTGGTATGTTCCATCAGAAGTAGAAAAAGCAGTTTTCTTCTTGTCACTTGATTTAAGTTTTATTTGGTAATAACCTTTAGTTAAATCCAAAGTAGAAAAGAACTTTTTTCCACCTAAACAGGCCAAAATCATAGAAATTGAGGGCATCTGGTAGACGTCCTCAATTGTGATCTTATTTAGCCAGCGAAAGTCAATACAGAGGCGGTACCCTCCGTCTTTCTTTGCAACAATCACGGGGGGATTTTTATAACTCCCCTCGCAAGGTTCGGCCCAACCATCTCTCAGCAATTCAGCAACCAATTCGCGATAAATCTCAGCTTTCTTGGGATTCATTGGTCGGTCTTTGCATCGAAATGAAGGTGCATCTCCAGTCGGAATTGGATGTTCCAACGTGGGGTGGCAGCCAGCTTTGTCACTAAACACATGTCTGTATTTTTCTACAAGAGTTAAGATTTGAGATCTCTGCCTTGGTGACAAATTGCTTTTTGCTAACAGTCTCTGGCTCAAATCAGCCGTGGAGACAGAAGGTGACTTTGATTCTGCAACCAAAGCATCCCATCGATCCATTATTGCATTTCCAAGTTCTTCAGGCGATGGTGGGTCGTCGAAGGGAAATGTGTCATGTGGAAAATCAAGAAAGAAATATTCTCGATCTGTTAGATTGAGAACAATCCTATTTTCGATAATCCAAGAGCAACCTAATAATATAAATTTGGAAGCTGATGGAAGAACAGTAAATGTCACAGGGATTTCACCACCCCGCCACTTGAGTGGCAATGTGATTGTTCCGATTGGACGTGTTGGTCTATCGCCAGTGTATACAACTCGATTTTCTAAAAATGGAGTCATAAAGTGCAAGAGGTTTAGCTTTTTAAGCATTCCTCCGCTGATGTACCTATGGGTTGCCCCAGTATCCATCAGAGCGGTGACTTTTAAGCCGTTTAGTGTTGCTTTGAAGTAAGGCAGGGGAGTAATACTCTTTCCTGTCTTTAAAGCAACGTTAACATGATCGATTTCAGGTTCTGTGGAAAAAACCACGCGAGGATCTGGCTCTGTGGATGAAATGTCATCAAATAGCGCATCCTCCATGTCTTCTTCCATTGGAATCAACACAATAGTGAGAGCGCAGTCGTCAGTTACTCGGGGGTTTCTGTCGACTGCGACTCCTCGTTTCCCGCCATGTCAGGCCAGCCACCAAATTCATTGGCTGCAAGCATAGCCTGCATCATGCTGTGTTGGGCAGCGGCGATTGTTTCCATTGCTGCTTTAGCGGCTTCCACTTTAAGGGGGCAATCCCTTTCAAAGTGTGCGCCACCGCAGCCCCAGCAACCGCCAACTCTTGGTTTGGTCGCATAATCTTTGAGCCTATTGCTCGGGACTAGCGCCTTCTCGTTGCCTTCTGCGGCCTTTGTTGCTGCTATCGCAGCATTTTTAGGCGCAGGGAACAGTGTTCTATTGTTTGGATTTCTCAATCCAAACGGAACAAATTTCGGTTTATCTCCACCCGCAGCATTTGGTATTGTTACCATTTGCTGGTTGGATTTTTGAATTGGCGTAACAGTTTCTGTTTTTGCCGCCTCAATGATTGCTGCATTTGTCACAGTTTCCTGATTTATGATCGCGGCCTCCGTAGCAATGCAGGCTCTCCTGAGCGACGCCCAAGTGTTCTCCAAATTAATGGCATTTGCGACCATGTTTTTGGCCGCTGGGCGCAGAATTGCCAGCACTTTTTGAATTTGCTGGCTCTCGTGCACAGGAATAGTCAATTGAGCGTATAACTTCTCGAGTCTTATCACCACTTGGGTGGCAGACTCATGAGACAGTTGCTGTGTTTTAGCGATTTCTGCTAAAAGCAGCGCATCGCTCGGACGAAAATGGGTGATAAATTCATGTTCGAATTCCTCCCAATTCGTTTTGGCATGAGAAGAGAACCATGTGGCCGCATCTCCTCGGAAAAACTTAAACAAATGCTCAGCAAGCACTTGGTTCAGATAGGGCAAAGCAAAGCGTAGAGAACGTTTTAAATCAATAAGGAAAGACTTAGCTTTCGTTTTGTCCCCTGCAAACGCTTCAATTCCAATGGATTTGACTCGTTTACTTAGCTCTACTTCATCCATTGGCCTGGGAGCAGGCATAGCCTGGTCAGTTTTGTGAAGAAACTTTTCTCCCCAAGCCAGAAAAAGAGGATTTCCAGTCGTAGGCGTTGAGCCTGTGCTGGATCCAGAGTTTGGTGTTGTCACGGTGGGAGAAATCGTGTTTGAGATTGCAGATTGTGCTCTCAAATTCGATTGTCCAGCCGCCACCACGCTGTCAACGATAGCTTTTTGACTAGCTATCATCTTCAACAAGCTTTCATTCGATAATTTCGCAGAGTCTAACTCCTGCAAAGCATGAGTTAACCGGTCGCTAATATCACCGAATTCCGTGCGCGTTTGCGTTAATTGACGCATAGTGCTATCCGATTTGTCTTGGAGTTCCACCAAGTGATCGGCTACTTTCAGAAGCGTGTCTTCCCACACTTCGTAGGTTGTCATATCATCGATAACTAGATTAAAGACGTTGCAAGTCGTTTCAAGCATCGCTTGATCCAACAATTTAACTTTAGGACTTGACATATTGTCGTTTGAAGAAGCAATCGAATTATTATCCGAGTCGTTCAAATCTGAATCCGTTGCGGGTGTGAAAGAATTAGGTGCAGGAGAGTCCCACGTGGTCTTACCAGTTCTGGTCGCTGGCATTGACACAATGTGACCAAAAGCAGGACCGCAGCTTGCAAGGTGAACAAGTGGAATTAAGTCACGACCAATGAGGAGACAGGAGATTAGGCTCAAGTAGCCATTCTTGGGAGAGGGATTAGTGATGTCACTTCCCCCCCCTGGTTTCCCATTGGTAGAAAATTAAAATAATTTATAGAATCAATTTCCCAGAGTTCCAAGAAAATGTCGAAATTTGAAATTCCAATCATTCTCGAAAATTCCGAGATTTCCACATGTTTTTCTATTGTCTTTCCAGTCGCCATGTTTGATTTTTAAAATAAAAACAAAATTTCGACCGTTTTAATGTTCCAATTCCTACATTTCTGCAGAAAAAACAACACTTTTTGAAAAAACAATAGTGATTTTTCGGTTTGGAACTAGAAGTTCTGAACCAGATCAAAATGGTCTGATTCCACAAAAACATGACTTTTGTGCTTTTCTAAAAAAGCACGAAATCATGTCTGTAGAACTTCGAAATTTTCAAACCAGTTAATTTTATCATTGTTAGCAACAAATAACAAAATCAAACCGCGCTAGCGCGCAGACAAACCGATTCTTGATGCCTCGCAAGAAGAAACAGAGGAAGAAAGATAAGAAAATAAAAATAAAAAATTACAAAATACTGGGTGTTTTTTAATCTAAAAGACACCCAAAAAGTTCCAATTTTTAGCAGAAGGTTTTTGCAGATATTTACACTACGGGGATATTGTTGCAATCTCTTCTTCTGCCCCAAGAGACCAACAAACGCGCCCGCTCACCCCTTTCGGAGACTCATTCCAGTCTGCACGAGGCTGCCTTTCGACAGAAACGTGCCTACACTGAGATGTCTGTTCATCCCAATGAAATGGTGTTTTTTGTGGAACAGTCAGTTGCACTTAAAGTAAGAAGGAAATGCATCTTCTGTCCCTAGTCGCCTTGGGTCCCACCCTTCAGCCGCCATTGTGAAGCCATATCGCCCTCCATTTGACGCTGTATACAACCCGGCATTTGAGGTGATTATTACCGCTGTCAGGTGTGGAGTCCCAAGAAAACCATGAAAATCATAGATAGGGAAGTTTAGAGAAAAAGTAAAAAATGAAAAAGATGTAAAAACAACTAATTTCCAAATTACAGAGATTGCTCCAGACTGTGGTTTGAGCACAGTCCTTTAACAAACTGCAGTAGCCCAGAAATCAAGCAAGAGTGAATAAAATTCAGAAACAAAAGTTACAGGCTAGATTCCCAATCTTTTTTCAAAGTTGGTAGCTACCTGAACGCACAGATATCGTTCCTACGCCCTAACGAACTCTCTGTGCCATTTGAGCACTTCACCATCGGTATCCCCGTACCTCCGGCAGCTCTCCCTGCTGTCCGTGTCCCAATTTCAGCAACTCTTGGGTTAAATACGTTAACTTGCAGTTGCCTACCAACCAGTACACGGGACAGGGTAGGATTATGACCGATGTGAACCCGGATGAGCGCCTTGAGCAGCCACAACGCAACCCATAAATTATGAGTCGCAACAAAAAACAAGGCAGTCTTCCCATGTGTGCGGACACTTCGCTGCCACTCGGGTCCAACTACACGCCAACTCACCGCACGTGACTGTTCCCGCGCCAGCGACCACTAAGCTAGCAACCTGCATCCAAGCGACTAAACGTCCTACAAGAAATTTGATGTCACTCAAAGCTCAGTTCAACATCGCCTCCTCGCCCGGCCCATAATGGAACCAGTGATTGCAGCGTGGCACCTGGAATATGACCGCTTCTCCCCCGTGGGATTTGGTTTGCTGGTGGCCACCAGCGCGCCTCCTCCACGAATCGAGTTTGAATACGCTGCAGACTGTTCCATTACTTTTACTTGGGCTGCGCACCAAGAAATAGAAATAATAAAGAAGGTTTGGAATTATATTCCCCTCCCAACCACTCAGTTTTTTAGGCTAAGCTAGAAAGGAATAGAAGACCGTTGGAAAGTGTGGCTAGTGTAAGTCCCGGCTTGCCAGTACCCAGGCAAGCTGGACATGCAAAGCCACCAATTTTTGTCTGATCAGGGTCCAATGGTCAGCGATTAGCGGCCGTTTCGCCTGCTGACCCCCTATCACAATCATGACCAAGGAAATTTCCCCCTCTAGTTGAAAGAAAAAATTCATTTAATATTGTGCTTCACACAATCAGTAAATTAGAATAGTATTCGCAAGAGAATTCAAAATCCTGGACGGGCCCACAATTGTGAGTGTTCGGACGGACGCCACGTGGTCGGGGGAGAGCCACGGAGGCGCTGGACGCAACACACACGATAAAACAAACCACGAAATACACGGAGACACAATATAGTTTTAGTTATGGCTTTATTAGATGTCTAGGGGTATGATTGTAGTGTCCCATAGTGTATTTCCCAAGGCGGCGGTTCCTTCGAACCGTCCCTAATCAGACCGCGTGGCACGGCGGCCATCGGCCGCCATGACACACGAGGTCGGTAATCGGTTTTGGGCCACGCCGCCGAAGTTACGGTTAACGTCCGGCGGACGTGGCGCAACTGGACGCTCAGGTCCCGGCGGGCGATATCATCGCCACGCCGATAGTTTGGGTTATCTTTGCAGCCAGTTTCGGAGGCGGTCGCGATGCGACCGTTCGCCTTGCTGGTTGATCAACAACTCTCTTGTCCCTACGGGGACCAACCACTTCCGGAAGGGCGACTTCCGGGGCCCGATCCTGCTTGACCAAAGGCCCGCAGCTCCACCTGGTTGCGGGGGACCGCAACAGGCTGCGCGAGATACGAGAGGCGCTGGAGCTGCGCCAAGTGCATTGCCGTTGCAGTGCAGCGACCCGTGCGCAGGGGCAGCTGGTCACAAGATAAAATAAAAGTAGACAATAATAATTGTTAATTTTACTCGATAAAAATTGTACAGAAACGGTTTGGTTGTAGAAAAGGCGGACACGTTTTTCCGCATTACGAATTTCCCACGAGAGTCGTGGAGACTCTTGGGATTTTCTTCTGTGTTACGACACGGAGACAAAGACGCCGATCCGGGTGTTGGAAGAGATTACGATGGATACTGTAGTATATTTTTACAACAAAAACATTAAAGTGCAGTAAATACATGCATGCATTGCTGCATCATTAGTTCGAGTTTTAAACAAATCCCATGTGTTCGTAGTTTTTATACCTCACCTTATATCAAATTCACCATTGAAACCAAATCGATCAGTACACTCACGCCTTGATTCCCAATTAGTACTTGAACACAGTCCTTTCTCATTGCGGATTCTATGATCCTATGTTGAACGTGTAACCAATCTCGTCGTCAATATCACGCTCACTGACTCGTACGTACTGTACTCGATCAGTGGTTCCACAATCACATCCTCTATTATTTTTCAATTTGCATACCTTTGCAAAATGTCCCTTCTTGTGGCAAAACAAAACACTCTTTATCTCGTGCTCCCGTACATTCATTTGCCATTTTCCCCGGACGTCCGTAACGATAACATTCCTTTCCCTTTGGTCTCGATTCCAGTTTTTCCTCGCCCTGGTTCGGTCTATTTCCGCTTTTTCGAAAATTCCCGCAACTTCTCCTATTTCCTCGAACTCGTAAATTTCCTTTATCGCCGGAAATTTGACTTACAACCTCTTCCTTATTAGGACTTTTTCCACTGAAATCCTTCCCCATTACCGTCGCTTGTCGCTCACTGGCTTTTGTTGCACGTGCAAGAGTCAATAACAGTTTTAACGTAAAATTTTCTTCCCTTAACAAACGTCGCCGCAGAGGTTTATCCCTTCCTTTTTCCTTTTTTCCTTTCTTCCTTCCGTTCCCAGGCACCTTCCATCCAAGGCGATCTGGGTAGTACCTAGTATAGATTTCTAGATGATTTTCCGAACTGCAAATAACGTCTTCACGTCTGAATGTGTCAGAAACTGACCCCACAATTCTAACTCGATGTTTCCGCGTTCAAAGGTTCGAGCATTGTCAGAGTAAAACAGAGCGGGATATCCGCATCAGGCGCCAAAGCGCCGAAACGCCATTAAAAACTTCGATACTGATAAATCCTCGGTAACCTCCAGGTGTATTGTTCTTGTTACAAGGCACTTGAAAAGAAGAATGTATGATTTCACTTCTTTCTTTTCCTTCACGATGTAAAGCGGACCCATTTGATCCATACTGGTATGAGTAAAGGGAGTGGAACATATAACTGTTCTCCCTGATCGTTTCTTGCATCGGTCCACACAGGTCCCATGCTTGAAATTTCGTATTTACTTTACCAGAAAGCGGCAGCGACCACGACAAGAAAACTCAAGAAACGCGGCTGAAAAAATACACGTGAATACAAGACGGTAGAAGAAATTAGACTGGAGATCTGGTCTGTACGTAGCATTTATTAGAAGGCGTTATGTGGTGGTGGTTTTTTTACTACTACCCGTATTAGACTTATGATTAGAAATTAGACAAGCCTTAAATTAGCAACATTTATTTTGACTGTAGTATAATTAAGAAATACAAAATAGAATTTTTTTCAAAATGGTTCAAAATCATCTGAAAATGAATTATAAAATTACAAAGATAATCTGCACATGAAATACCAAAACGCTGCAGAGTGCGTAAAAACCCTTGCAACATCAAAACAACAGCAGTCACTGGTAATAACCATAACCATAACCAAAACCAAAACCATAAGCATAACCATAACCATAACCCTATTTATTTTAATCATTAGCAGAATTTTCATTAAATGCACTTTACAAAATGTAATATCATTTGCAAAGCAACAGCACTATATGTTTTTTGTTTCAACTGAGTTTGCCTTGAATGCAGCATGCACATAAACCGATTTCCTTTTCGTCGATGCAAAACGAGTGTTCATCGTTCTGGGCATGGATGATCTTAATTTCCTCCAGAAGTAAGGTTTCTTGGCTTCGACATATGTCGTCAACGTTATGAACGATTTAAATTCCTGATCCACTTTGGACAAGTCAGGAACTTCGTCTGGAACAACAGCAATCACCCGACGCACTCTATCTTGGAGCGCCTTTTGGTAAGCGATGTCGAACTCCAAACGACTCCACGAACTCTTCAAATAATTGTCAGTCAACACCATGATGGTCCGTTTGCTGCTTTCCACCGATTTCACTATCTGATCCGTTATAAATTCACCCGCGCCCCAGTCCCGGTTGTGTAGACACAGTTTGTACGAAGGATTGCCTGTTTCCAGCCCCGGGACGAGGAAGTCCACGATCCAGTCTTCGTCCGCGCTACTGTACGAGACGAATGCGTCGTATGTTTTGTCTGCGTCGATGTCTTCTTCAGTCACAAACCTCAAACAAATTCCTTTGGAGAACATGTAGTAGAAAATTTCTGATTTATACCTGTAGGAGAGTATTGTAAACACACTTAGTAAAATTACAATTATAATAACTGGTAGTAAAAGGAATAACAAATTAAAAGGTTTACAAATTCGATCAATATCAGTAAAATTGTAAGGTACATTATCTATCATACAGGTTAATGTATTTTTATCCTTAAAAGGGTGAGATTTGAGCACACGTTTACTCATTTCACAGTCACATTTCCAAGGATTATTCGAAAGCTTGAGTTTTTCCAAATTTAACAAACTCGCAATTTTATCGTCGAATTTGCTGAGGGAGTTGTTGTTTAAATAAACAGCGGACAAGTTTGGGAATATAGGCATATTTTGTAACAATTCCAATCTATTATACGAGAGATCTAACATTGTTATCTGCGACCAAATTGGATCATGTTTTTCTGGTAACGAGGAAATCTTATTTCGGGTTAAATTTAAGTGAACAGCCACTGTTGAACCATACAAAGGTATTTTGGGGAAACGAGTCAAGTTGGAGTTAATGCAAGCAATCGACACATATAGTGGGGCACCGAGGTCATCAACACTGCAGTAACATCCAGGTGGACAATTTTTGGGATACTCACAATACAAGTTATTAACCGTTAGCAGAGATGTACCATTCATTTGAGGCGGGTAGGAACAGGAATTGTTTTGTGTGTTAAAAGTGACTGTTGCACTCTGATTGCGCAGGTACTTGATAAATCTGTTTAATCTGCAGTCACACACAAATGGATTGTGAGACAAGTCAAAATAAACATACCTGGTGTTATGTATGTGAATAATTTCAAAATACGTGAAATTGACATGGGCAATTTGATTGTGGCTCAAAATAACTTGACGGACGTTTTGAAAGGCTTTCAGATCATTGTCATCTAATTTGCTAATATTATTAAACGAAATGTCAATGCTTTTGGTTACCCTATCAAACATGCCATAGTGAATTTCATGTAAGCAGCAATTAGAACATTTATAGTTTTTTATGTACTGGCCAACTTCTGTTTTAAAAAGAACTTGATACTTTGTAGGACAATTTGTGACAATTCTACTTTTAGCTGAATAATTAGCCATTACAAGAGATAAATCGGTTTAGACAAGACATTTCTACAACTAGAAATAACCTAACCGAGATAAGCTACGAAATTTTGTACAACGTGAATATGTGATCAAATATAATAACTTACGATTTTGTGTGATATAATTACATGTTTATTAACATTACAACTGGGTTGGGGTTCTGGATAAGTGTAACGGCGGCTACACTGGTTGAGGTTCCGGGCGATGCTGTTCGAGTGGTGCGGCTGACTTTGCGGCATCGTCACAGTTAGCGCTACGGAGACGTATTCGGTCCCGCAGCTCGGATATCTATTAATACGAAGAATCCTTCGCATTTGGTCGGGAATATTCATTAGAATATTCCGTATTCAAATCATCAAAACATATTAGTGTAATATAACAAATGAATTGTTATATTGTTATTCTATGGGCGGGGACAGTCACGACAGTCGAGGGGACCATCGCGGGAGTTGTTGAGACTCCATCCGCCAGCATGCCTTACGACGACAAGATCTCGTGATCAGGCGCCGGGTATTTGTTTTCTGCGACGAGTCGCTTTCAGTGGTACCAACCACTGGGTAAACAGTTCCTAGGGGACTACCAGATCGGCATTACCAATACCCGAGTGTTTGTTTAGCGCAAGGTATGAATGCAATTGCTCACGGGCCACCAACCCGGTGCGTCGCCTGTGAATAAGGCTTTTACCGACCTCGGACAAGTCTTGCCCACTTAACGGAAGGGCCAATGCACTGCATCGGAACCCTGGGAAAATAGTTTGCCCGCATTTGTTTGACGGGTTTGACTTCCCGTATATGTGCTCTGGCAGAGCATCTGACCTATGATCGGAGAATCTCGCAAATAGATGCGACTATCACCGATCATATGATTTGATATTTGTTTAACGGTGTTAATCAATCCCGTACATGAGCGATATACTAAGCCACCGTATGAAATCCTACTGTCCCTTAGAACAGCTGGTTAACACTACGGGGCCATTTCATGTGTAAAACATGTCTATTACCGGAGTTAGCCTTCCCGAAAGGGCCCTACAACAAGCAATAACAAACTAGTAATAATACTATTTGTGGAGAGCTGAGGAGGCCTGATGTGTCGATAAAGAAAGTGAGATCCAACGATAACAACTTATCAATACAAACAATATAAACATATTCAGAATCAAGCCAGGGGGGGAGCTCGTGAAAACCAGAGCTTATATAGTTCTAGAGAACAATCAGATTGGCGACAGCCAATCAGGTGTCTGAATCGATGGATTCGTGGATCACTAGTCCGGACCTAATATTGAACTGGGTCCAGAAGAGTCCGATTGGTCATCTTCAACAGGTAAGTAAAACCGGATATTGATTCGATAGAATCAATATCTCAAGTAAATAATACTTAGCTTAGTCCAATAAAATACTGTATATTTTATTCGCAACGTTATATTAATTCTTTAATATAACTCGCAACTTTATCGAGTTTAAACTGCGCGCGTTAGACAAACAGCGCCATCTAGTGTGAACATTGGATAATACGGTTTTATAACCGTCACACATCCCCCGGTGACAAGCATAGAGTTTCCAACTCTTTAATTGTCATTCTTAATATCTTAAGAAATGTTCACCAAATTCTATTGAATTGTTAGACTCAACTCGTACTCTTTTTAATTTATCTAAAATTAATCAACTACTTTCTTTCAGAAACAGCGTAGACGATTAGACTAATCGGCTTTCCCGCACAGCACATCTCCCGGTTGCCAAGCAACGAAATGAACTCGTCCGAACTCGTTCTCATGTTCGACAGCGCGGATTTCAAAGGAAATCTTAACTTCTCTAATCAAAATAAACTTCTCCGTAGTTTATATAATTCAGATGAGACATTAAATAAATTTATGCAAATTTTATTTATCAAATCTAAACTACGAATCATTCTTTATTACGGTTGTTATAAAAATGAAAACTGACTTCAACTCGAAGTCTTTTAAAACTTTGATCAAAGTGAAAACAAAACACACAAATCATTATGTAATTGAAAACACAACACATCTTATTATGATAATAAGCAAGATTAACAAAATATAAATTGAATTCAGACTTGAATCCAATTTTTTAAATCAAACTTATTCTCATGAATATTAATAATTAGCTCAAAAATCTTCAAACAATTAAACAAATTATTCTTAATTCAGATATAAACGAAATCACACTTGAAAACACAACAAACAACACTTGGCATATTTTTAAACTTAAAAATATCCACTCTGAAGAATAACAATTGTTATTTTCTACTCTTTCTTCTTGACGTCAGTCGACTTCTCAACCGGTTTCTCAACTTCGGTCGAAGTTAGGAAATCCGAGGATTCTTCAGTTGCCTCGGTGGAGGCGGCGGAAAATACTGCTTCCTCGGGCTTTTCCACTTCCTCCGGACTCGGTGGAGGGAACGGCAAATCTTCCAGAAGATCATCCACGAAGTCGATGAGAGAAATTGGTTTCTCTTCGGCATCTTCATACTTCGACTCGTCGGAAACATCCGACTTAGCAACGGGAGGGACCTCCGGCTTCTTGATTTGCTCCGCAACAATCTTCTGGAGTCGACGGGCTCGTCCTCGAGCGACGATGTTTTGTCGCTGCTCCTGGGCAATTGCTTTAGCTCTGTCCAGTGTAAGGCATCCTCGTCCACGAGACATGGTTCTCGGACGAGTTACCACTTCTTCCTCGACGCTCTCAACCTCTTGCACCGTTTCGTCCGAAATTTCCGACACATTCGATGAGGGCGGATGTCGAAAGGCTTCGACCGTCAGTCCTGCATTGGCAGCGGCTCTTTCCTTCGTGAGGAACCTGGGGTCGATGTAAACGGCTTCTCCTCGAGCGTTGAGAAACACGCGACAAATTGGGCAGTGAGCCCAACATCTCTTCTCGTTAGGCTTCATCTCCTTCACGACATGGGGTTCCACCTCCTTGCGCCAGGGCTCTGAGCGCGGTCGCACCTTCGTGCCTCGGCAGTTGGGGCATCTCATAAGAGAAGAGCCGGCGGAAGCACCGCAACACCAACCACAACCAACACAAAATGGACAGATGGTCTCCGTCGCTTGGTCGGTGACAATATTGTCGTGGGGAATTCCCTGCGCAATATCCCGCGCACACTGCTCACGGCGCTTTTGGGCCGCCTCGTCCTTCTTCTTGGCTTTATAAGCCATGCGCTGCGCGTTGGGACGGGCCGTCGACGCGGGCAGCCGAAAAGCTCCTGGCGGAGGTTCCGTCCATCCAGACGAGGAGGCAGACGACTCTGCTCCGGCGGGAATCCATCCTGGATTCGCAGCTACAGGGGTAACTGGGGCACTGACGGCGGAAGTATTCGCGACGGTCGGCGGAACACTGGCTACGGGTGGCTGGAACACTGGCGTGTGTGGAGCCAGCGGAACACTGATGACATTCGTCGGCGGATGTACCACTTGCACGAGCGGGGCCAGTTGGGCCATTGGAGCTGGCTCAGAAATGGTCAGCTGCGCACTTATCCTGGGAAGAACTTCCGTTGGCAGCGGCGCATTCGCTTGCATATCGAGCGGAAGGCATTCCGGGTGTGAGCCAATCCAATTCAGCGCGGCTAATTGAAGCGGCGTCAGGTTGAACGTCGGCACAGGTGCAATTTGTTGCAACCTCATCAAATTCCGTTCGGCGGAACGACGCTGTTCCCCCTCTGTTGAGGTGGATGAGCTGGAGCTGGAACTTCGTCGATGCCGACGATGGCTTCGTTTAGAATGGTGTTTATTCGAACCCATTCTAAAATAGAATAAATCATTTATTAAAACAATTTTTTTTGCTTCCAAACTCCCAAAATTCTTTGTATTCAAAAAATTGCAAAAATACGTTCGTAACAACTTCGTGTAAACTGAGTTATTTATAACTTGTATCACATGTCACTTAATGACTCATGTCCCCTTGTGTTTATGACAAGAGAATAGACTCGCCCGAAGGATTTTTTCAAAATCGCAACTTGTTGAGTTTTCTCTCGAAAATTCTTTTTAGCTATCTTTTCAATAGAAACTCTAGTTCTGAATAATTAATTATTCCATTCCACGTGTGAGTGAAAATAAAATACCGAATAAACTTCGGTTGATAATTTATTACGAATAAAAATTACCCAAGCCTCGACCGCAACTTAATTTAAATTAGTGCTACTACGCTTAAAATAACAACTACTTGTCTAAATTCAAGCCATCTAATTCATTCGATAGAATAATAAATTTCCCCGCTAAATTAGCTAAGTCACGTTTTATAACTACACGTGAATTTTCCCAGTTTTAGTCAAAACTTTTATCGGGACGCCGTATACAAGTGTTACGAACATTTTTACAACTCTTTTGAAAAAAGAATTCAAGATTTACTTACGTAATTATCGTTTTAGGAATTCCTAAATTTCCGCAAACTCTCACTTAATGGATAAGTCCGTTCGTTTAAATCTTTCTCGACGTGCGAAGAAAAGGTAGAGACGAGTAGACCGGTGCCCACGTGTTGAAGTGTGTGTGTGCAATGAACCCTGGGATTTTTATCCCCTTTTAATCGGGTTCGAGGTTTAATCGCACTTCGATAATCACGTGTCTTCGTGAGACGACGAGATCACTTGTTTCAAGTAAATCTTCGTATTTTTTAATAATAAAAAAATACCTGCATATCTCAAATAAAGTCAATCAAAGAGATAATCTATCGAAACTAATTAATTTCGATACAAATTTATATTTTAATATAAATCTGACGAGGATGTGTGTTTATTATGTCCCCCGGTGTTGAGATTATAAATCACTACACGAATTTAGACATGTAAATAAGCACACACCAAGTTTTAAATAACACTTTATTAAATCCTAGATAACTTTGAGATTTTTATCTCATTGTTGATAAGGCTTCCTAAATACTGCCGTAATATTTCGCACGAAATTTTCATCTGAATATTTCGGATTTGGGACTCGTTCTCTTCGAGGACGCGTGCTAGTTCGTTCAACTAGTTTCTGGGGTTTACGTGGTTTGCGAGGAGGTTTCTCTAGAGGTTCTCCTCGTTCCACTGCTGCTTTCTTTTCTACAGCAATTAATCGCTGTCGATGTCTATGTTTAGACTTTTCTTGTACAGATTTTTTGGTCTGTACTTGTGGCGAGTCGGATAATTCCATCGGAACTTCCGTAGGAGTTTCAGGAATTATTTCCTCTTGAGCAGGTGGTGACGGAAGTTCATTACTTTCGTCCATCCATTTAGGATTTTCCTGATCTGTATTTGAAGCAGTTTTCTGCCCTATTTTCCAAGTTTCAATTGGATATAACGGCGTATAAGGATATAAAGCCTTAATGTTCACTGATTTTTCTATTGAACCATCAGCAAGTTTGCGTAATTTATACGCGCTACCTGGAAGGATTTCGACAATCTCCCAAGGACCGTCCCGCTTCTCAGCAAGACCTGCGGAGATCTTTTTGTCTGCGCACGAGAGAATGTGAGTTTGTTTCCAAACTAAATCTCCAACTTCGAATTCAACAATTGTGAACTTTTGTTCGTGAATCTTACGATGTCTTTCGTAATTCAATTGAATTCTTCTGTGCATCTCTTGATGCGCTCTACGTAATATGTCAAGTAATTCTCGAACATACTTCTCAGGGTTATGCTTGTCAAATGGATTGGCATGCCTGAGAATTCTCGGATCGAAAGGTAGGGTAACAATTCTCCCCGTATTAAGCAACATCGGTGTCGAATTCGTTGCAGCCGATTTATTATTACGAATTACAAATGCAAATTCGTCTAAATATCGCGGCCATTGGGTGTGCACATCCGTGTAAATTGCCAATAAAATCTTAATGTCCCTGTTGGCTCTCTCTGTCGGGTTAGCCTGAGCATGATAAGTGCTCGTATGAGCCGGTCGGATATGATAAGTTTCGCAATATTCATTATAAATATCTGAAACGAATTGTTTCCCATTATCACTAACAATCTTTTTTGGGTGACCCCAACGATTTGCAACAGATCTTAATTCTTGAACGCAATTAGTGCTCGTGGCTTTGGTTAAAGCTTTAATCTCTACAAATTTAGTACAGTTGTCAATTATGACGAAGACGTACTGGTTTTGGAATCTCCCAGCTGGTTTTGGCCCCATTAAGTCCATATTAATATGTTCCCAAGGGTTGGTCATGTTATGAGGTACGTAAGGACCTGCACGCTTTTTCTGCTGATCCGGTTTGTATTGACTACAATGTGGGCAGCTTTTAACGTAATTTCTTACGCTTCGGCTCATTCCTGGCCAGTAGTAAATCAATCGAGTCTTCTCGAGAGTTTTACTCATGCCTGCGTGGCCGCTCAAGGGGTGACCATGACAGGCGAAAAGCACTCGCTTTATGAGTGAACTGGGAATAACCGCTTTGAAGCCATTACCAGAGTCGTTGAGCTCTTCTTCAAATGAAGGATTAAAGAAAATGATCATTTGATCGCCATCATCTTCCTTTTTGTCCAAACAATAGTTTCTAACTTTGTTTTTCCATTCTTTTATTTCCGATTTCGGAATTCCAACAATTCTGTCGAATAAAAGATACTCTCGAATGCGTTTACATTCAGTGTCGACTAACTGCGCATCAATTATTTCCCTTCTTGTAGGTGGGACTTCTTTTATCACATCAGTGAGAGCACTATACAAAGTTTCTTGTATCTCCTCCCCCTCCCTTTCTTCAGAATATTCTTTAGAATTTTCTGAAAAATGGACACGAACATTTGCTAAATATTCTGACCTTCCTGGAGCACGATTCAAAGAAATCGAAGGATTGCCGTCCCATTCTGGCCAATACTGATTTATTTCGATGGGTTCCACATGATCACGAAGAGGAATGTCTTCCTCTCCTAATGGAGCTCTTGAAAGTGCGTCTGCAACTTGGTTATAAGCACCCCTTCGAAATACAATCTTGAAAGCACCACATTGGATTCTTAAGGCCCATCGACCAAATTTTCCAGATGGCTCAGGCGTTCGCATAAGCCATTTTAATGCTTCAGCATCTGACTCGAGTGTAAAAGTACCATATTCTAAATATGGTTTAAAACGATCAATAGCCCACACGACTGCGAGGCATTCGAGTTCTGGCGTTGTGTAACGCTTCTCCGCTCCTCTCAGTACTCTGCTTGCGTAAGCTACAGGTCTGGGTGCCGTGCCCGTTTTCTTTTTGTCTTTATCTAAAAGATCAACATCTTGGCAGATGACAGCTCCTAAGCCTTCGTGGGATGCGTCAGTCATGACTACGAAAGGTTTGGACATGTCTGGTTTGTGCAGACAATTGTCGTTACAAAGCAGCGCTTTAATTTTATTAAAAGCTTCAGTTTGAGCATCTCCCCATTCAAATGGAGTTTTCTCATTCATCATACATGTGTATGGCGCAGCAATGGCTCCGTGATTAGGAACGAACTTCCTGAAGAAGTTTGTCATTCCATGAAACCGTTGAATGTCTTTAGCACATGTTGGAGTCGGAAATTTCATAATTGCAGAAATTTTATCGGGATCTCCATATAAACCGTCAGGTTTAATCCAATGTCCTAAGAACTTAAGTTCTGTTCTTCCAAAACGAGACTTCGCTTTATTGATTGTCATATTAGCTTTATTAAGCTTTTCCAACACGTCTCGGACATGAATGAGATGTTCATCCCAAGTATTCGAATAGACAATTACGTCGTCTAAATAAACTAACGCGTAGTTTTGCAATGCTGAGCCTAAAACGCCTTCCATCAATCGTTGGAAAGTGCAAGGAGCATTACAAAGTCCAAATGGCATTCGCACAAATTGGTAAGGACCATTCGGTGTGTAAAAGGCCGTCTTTGGACGATCTTCTTTACACATCTCGACTTGGTAATATCCTTTGACCAGGTCAATGGATGTGAAATACCTTCCTGGTCCAGTATTATGCAAAAGCAGATCTATACTAGGCATCTGAATCACATCTAATTCGGTGATTGCATTCAACCACCTATAGTCGATACACATTCTGTACGTACCATCAGGTTTCGCAACAATTACAGGATGGCTAATGAATGGCCCAGTGGCCTTTTCAATTAGTCCATCTTGTTCTAGTTCAGCAACTAATTTGGACATAATGGCTCTCTTGGCCGGATTGTACATGCGGTACTGCATTCTGGGCAATGAATGCCCTTCTTTGAATTTAATACGATGTTGAGTAACATTCGTACATCCAACTTGGTCACGAAATACATTAGATACTGCATTGACCACTTCTCGAAGCGCTAGGCGCTGTTCAGGAGTGCAATCACTACCTTCAACTAACTTCTCATCCCATTCTAAAACGGGTGCATCAGATAATTCAGTTGAATCAGCAACTGACGCCAGTTCTTCTAAATATTCGAAAGTAATTCGATTTAGAGGTGCCATTGCAAAGTTATCCTCTTCTGACACATAAGGGGCGGACCAAGTAGGTTTATCAGCACAAGAGAACTCTTGGAGATGTGGATGTGTACTAATCTTTTGTCGACGCATAAAATTATGTCCGAGTATTAATCCACAGACTCGTTTGGCTAAAACGATGAAATTCATCGGCGTGCATTCATCAGCCCACTGTACGCACAAAGTTATTTGTCCGACTGGTTTGTGCGCTACACCTACAGCATTAACCAACATGTTTCTGGGTGCTTCTTGTAAAAAATCAGGCAGAGCTTGAGTTTCTGACAAAAGCTGTTCCCCAATATAACATTGAGAAGCTCCTGTGTCCATGAGCGCATTGTAGGTGAGCCCACCAATTGTGACTTTCATTCGAGGATCGTCTTTATTATTACCCAAAGTAATATTGTGCAAATTATTGCTCCCGATGACTCTGTTGAGTCGTCTAGGTCTACAAAATTTCTTCGTGTAACATTTATGTGGAAACAATGTCAAGCTCTTGAATTGCTCCGTCATCTTTTGTAGATTTTCATCTACTCCACCGCTATGACTAGTGGCTTCTTCTAGAAACGTAGTTTCCACGTCCATGAACAACGAGTCCGACATAGCATCAGCTATTTCTGGGGGCTGAATGAATCCTTCATCCCCCGGATCTAGTTTTTTGCACTAGAATCAGTCGAATCGTTAGATTCAGGTTTAGCCAATTGTTTGACTATCTCAGCTAATTGATTAGTGAGCGTCGACTGCAGTTTATTCTCAAAATTATTAAATTTGGAATCAAGTTTCACATCTAGTGTCGCATCCAACACTTCTTGGGTTACCCAATTAGGTTTACGCTTAGCAGAGGGATCCAAAGTTGGATTATCTGGGGTATTTCGCTTCTGAATGTCTTCAGACTTAAAATTCGAACGGGGTTTTAAATCTGGACACTCTCGTCGGAAATGTCCGGGTTTCTTACAATTAAAGCAAACCATTTGTCCCCTCCTGTTGGGGTCTACTACACCATTTACTGCGTAAATTAGTTCACATTCTTCGGGTAACTCATCTGTACAGAAATTAATCTGTTCATCTGATTCCAAAGTCAGGGACTTGGCGTTATTTTTAGGTTGCGAACGAGTGTCCGGTTTCCTAGGTGGGAAAACGACTGGATCGTTTACTCTCACCCCATTGGCTGTACGGCTGTACAGTCCTTTCTTCTTTGTAATAGCATTATAAATGTCTATGAAGGGAAGTTCATCTAAACCTTGCGTGTGCAAGAGAAGATCGTTGGCGGGAGTAATGCTTCCCAAGAATATACTCGCAGCTCCCTGAGAGTTAAGGTTATCTTGTAATAACCAAAGTTGGTAAAACTTATGTGTATAATCATACAAGTTTTCTGATTCGAGCTGTCTCAACTTTGTTAATTGGGTTGTTCGTTCCAAGCATGTGGCAACAAACCTTCCTCTAAACGCTTTTTCAAACGTGTCCCAATTATGAAAGTCGTCTCGTCTCTCTTGAAACCAACTATATGCGAGGTCGGTTAAGTAACCAGCCACGCCTTTTACTAACATTTCATCGAGTGAAATATTTCGTAGAAACGCAACGTTTCGAATTATACTGAGGAAGCGCTCGCTTTCTTCAGTTTTACCCGAAAATACAGGTATATCGGGAGGTTTCAAACTTATAGTTTGGGGTGTTGCAGGGGTGGAATTCTTTCCTACTTGGGCTAGTTTATGCATATTTAATGCAATAGTAGCTAAGTCGTCTGCTGACATCCCAAAACTACTTGTTGGTCGCGAATTATCATTCGTCGAACCATTATTAAAATGACTCGAGTTATTTTGACTAGAGCCGTTAAAATTATTGGGGTTGAAATTATTTGACCCTCCTTGATTTTGTCTACCTTGATGGCCAAGATTCGAATGATTATTCGGTCCACCTTGGTTGTCAAAATTTGAATGATTATTCGATCCACTGGGATTTTGCCTTCTTTGGTTACCAAAGTTGGAATGATTATTCGCTCCACCTTGATTTCCAAAGTTCGAATGATTATTCGAATTTCCCTGATAACCTTGATTCGAAAAATTATTCGACTGGTTCTGCTTGCCAGGTTGTGAATAATTATTCCACTGGCCTTGATTACCGGAACTTGAACAGTTATTCGGATTATGTAAGTTATTTAAGTTCGGCTGAACTGGATAACTTCCTTGCGATACAGGCAATTGGTTTGGAATATTATTATTTCCAGAAAAAGGATTCAAACGATTGTTTGGATCGACTATTCCTCTTAGCTGCGCGCTTAAATCATTATTTAATCCATGCGTGGGTTCAGCAGCAAGATTCGGACAACTGTTGGCTCCATTCGGAAAACCAGGATTCGGGTTTTTATTATTATTAAGACCCATAAATCTTCTTTTATGAGAAGCAACAAATTGATTATTCATTCGCCGATAAAACGCTTGTTCAAAACTGCCGGGTGTAGGATCCCGTTGATCCCAACGAGATTTCCGGTTGGTCGTCGGAGGTCCTGTCGTCTTCTGACGATACCGAGTGATCGGTGTTGTCGTATTCAAACCAGGATCTGTCGGTCCTTGATTACGTGGAGTCTGTGATCTAGAACTAGAATGCTCCGACGGATCTCGATGTGTGTTAACAAAATCTAAAACTTCGGCCATTGTTCCAAATTGAATTGGATTCAAACAATAATCCCGACAAATAAAAAGTCCAGCTGGACCTAAATGTGATCCATCTTGTGGACGATTCATTTCCTCCTCGGGGGTAAGATCAGTTACTTCTTCAACTGGATCGATAATGGCGACTGGGTCGGTCGGTTCAATTGAAACATTATTATCGTCCACGTGGTTTTCCACGACATTCACTGTTTCCATTTCATCTGGAACGGGTACAAATCCGGCTAAATTAATTCCACCGGTCAAACACGTTCTTTCCTTACCACGGGTATTCATCGAATGCTGGTTACTAGTCATCTTTTAATCGAAATCAAGATTCCAAAAAATTCACAAATAAACGAAGAAGTTACAAGCGATCTGGAAGGTTGCAAACGAAGCAATGGTTTCACTGGGTCGTTCTGGGTTTCAAGTACCTCTGTAAACCTTTCTGATTGGTCGAACTTCAAACGTTAGTCTCACGAGATTTTAATCTTGTCTGTGATTGATGGATTTCACCTTTTTCGCGGACCCATGATCTAGTCAGATTTCTGAATTATGACGTAGTCAAAAAAATAAAAATGGACGATCATCCAAATTCACCGAAAAAGTATTACTTATTTCCATAATAAAATCTTATTTATAACCAATTTGAATTTCGCTGAAATTTTGTATAACAAGAGCGCGTGAAATCTATCGACTACTACGGCTTTGCTGCAAAGCATTGGTTGCTAGGCAACACAACAAACGAGAATTTCTTCGCCAACATTGGAATGAATTTTTCACTCGTAGATATTTGATTTCAAAGTTTTGAAATCCTAATTTTGACCGAACATTTTAATGTAGAATTAAGTATGTAAATAAAATAGCTCTTTGAAATAAAATATAAATTTTAATTCCTTCGAAAATGTCAATTTCCTTGTATTTTATTCACGCGAATAAAGTTAGGTTTAACTTGAAATCTCAAGTATTTATACAGTTATAAAAATAAACAAACTACAAATACTTGTCGGAATTCAGTTAGAATTCCCGATAAAACTTGTGGAACTTTTCGCATTAGGCCCAACCACGTGGTTTCTCGAATCGACGACGGCGAATCGACGTATCACGGGCGGACGTAACAACGACAAGTTCGGGCAAGATTTTCCAATTCTCGTGGTCGGATCATTAGGCCTGACCACGCGGTGGGAAATTATTAGTTTGTTTAAAACATACAATTTCTTCGGCGGAAAATCGGAAATGCAAATGAATTACATTTATTATCTTGCAAAGCACTTTAAAACGGAATAAATAAATTAGACACAAATATAAATTTCGTTCGAAACTTATTTTACACACAAAAATCACCGTAAAAGTTACACTTATTCGAATTCACGATAGACACACAAAACTTCAAATATTTTATTTAAAATTTGGACAGCCTATCTCGGTAGAACCTCCACTTGTGACGATTCTACTTTTAGCTGAATAATTAGCCATTACAAGAGATAAATCGGTTTAGACAAGACATTTCTACAACTAGAAATAACCTAACCGAGATAAGCTACGAAATTTTGTACAACGTGAATATGTGATCAAATATAATAACTTACGATTTTGTGTGATATAATTACATGTTTATTAACATTACAACTGGGTTGGGGTTCTGGATAAGTGTAACGGCGGCTACACTGGTTGAGGTTCCGGGCGATGCTGTTCGAGTGGTGCGGCTGACTTTGCGGCATCGTCACAGTTAGCGCTACGGAGACGTATTCGGTCCCGCAGCTCGGATATCTATTAATACGAAGAATCCTTCGCATTTGGTCGGGAATATTCATTAGAATATTCCGTATTCAAATCATCAAAACATATTAGTGTAATATAACAAATGAATTGTTATATTGTTATTCTATGGGCGGGGACAGTCACGACAGTCGAGGGGACCATCGCGGGAGTTGTTGAGACTCCATCCGCCAGCATGCCTTACGACGACAAGATCTCGTGATCAGGCGCCGGGTATTTGTTTTCTGCGACGAGTCGCTTTCAGTGGTACCAACCACTGGGTAAACAGTTCCTAGGGGACTACCAGATCGGCATTACCAATACCCGAGTGTTTGTTTAGCGCAAGGTATGAATGCAATTGCTCACGGGCCACCAACCCGGTGCGTCGCCTGTGAATAAGGCTTTTACCGACCTCGGACAAGTCTTGCCCACTTAACGGAAGGGCCAATGCACTGCATCGGAACCCTGGGAAAATAGTTTGCCCGCATTTGTTTGACGGGTTTGACTTCCCGTATATGTGCTCTGGCAGAGCATCTGACCTATGATCGGAGAATCTCGCAAATAGATGCGACTATCACCGATCATATGATTTGATATTTGTTTAACGGTGTTAATCAATCCCGTACATGAGCGATATACTAAGCCACCGTATGAAATCCTACTGTCCCTTAGAACAGCTGGCTAACACTACGGGGCCATTTCATGTGTAAAACATGTCTATTACCGGAGTTAGCCTTCCCGAAAGGGCCCTACAACAAGCAATAACAAACTAGTAATAATACTATTTGTGGAGAGCTGAGGAGGCCTGATGTGTCGATAAAGAAAGTGAGATCCAACGATAACAACTTATCAATACAAACAATATAAACATATTCAGAATCAAGCCAGGGGGGGAGCTCGTGAAAACCAGAGCTTATATAGTTCTAGAGAACAATCAGATTGGCGACAGCCAATCAGGTGTCTGAATCGATGGATTCGTGGATCACTAGTCCGGACCTAATATTGAACTGGGTCCAGAAGAGTCCGATTGGTCATCTTCAACAGGTAAGTAAAACCGGATATTGATTCGATAGAATCAATATCTCAAGTAAATAATACTTAGCTTAGTCCAATAAAATACTGTATATTTTATTCGCAACGTTATATTAATTCTTTAATATAACTCGCAACTTTATCGAGTTTAAACTGCGCGCGTTAGACAAACAGCGCCATCTAGTGTGAACATTGGATAATACGGTTTTATAACCGTCACAAATTATTTGACATATCTAGTGTCTCAGCATTCGTTATGATATTTGTAGGAGGAAGCACTATAACTTCAAACTTATTATTTCTTAGATCAAAATGAACTGCAGAATCGCCATGTGCGTACATTCGGTCAATAGAGCTCATCGAATTATCAGCTAATGTAATGTGTTTTAGGTTTTTGCTATATTCAAGTCCAGCCATAAAAACGTTAGTGATGTTATTCGAATTAAGACGTAGCACTTCCAGTTTCTTTAAGTAGTCGCCCCAAAATTCAATTAATTTAATTTGATTGTGGCTGAAATCAATCTCCACAATTGATTTGGAACCAAACACATCGATGGGTATGGCATGGAGTTTATTATTGTTCATGTGAAGTTTGCTCAGTAACAGATTTCCTGACAACAGGTCCCCGGGTATAGATGCGATGGAGTTGTGAGATAAATCTAGCACTTCCAAATCTTTCAAATCAACTAATAAATCTAGCGGTAATGAACTCAGATTATTATGCGATAAGTTGAGTTTCACTAGATTTAATGTTTGGTTGAAATCGCTTCTTGAAACAACACCAATACGGTTGTTGCTGAGATCATAACTAAATAAATAATTAAAGTTATACATGTCACTGGGTATTTGAATGAATTTGTTAAAACTTAAATCTAATTCCTGTAAATAGTCCAGTAAGCTAGTGTTGCTGGTGAGCGACAGTAAACAGTTGTTGCGCATTTTTAATGTCCTTGGGGTTGCATTAAATATTGCATTAAATATTGTGGACAGATTAATGTTATTAGTTGTTTTTAAGGGATTGGTGCAGAAATTAAATATCTCAACATTGTGAAATCTATTTCTTTCGAACAGAAGTTTTGAGATAAACCAATTTAGAAATTCTAAAGGCAATCCGCTATTGAGGCCATCAATTGTCAGGTCCAAACCTTCGTTTGGGTTTCGTTTGGCTTTGACAGACAACGAATGAGGAGACCATTCGCTACATACAATTGAAACACTTGAGTTGTGGTTAGTACAAGTACATGATTCGTCCAACGAAGCACAGCCATTTTCCCGGATGCACGGAATTATGCTGGAACAGTTATCCAATTCGCAATAAGCAGGCGTTGGTGAAATGAAACAAATCCAAATACACAGCGCGGGCGAAAGGTGTTTGGTCGTACGAAACATGGGGCCCGTTTGAGGATTTCGGCGTTTCTGAAAAGAGATGTTATTTAAAGTGTTGCTCACTGAATTACATACATAAGAAATTAAAAGTTGTTCACGTTATTTTAAGCTATGTTGGCAGTTGGCTATGACGTGTATTGTTAAGCCCGTCAACAGTTTGCATTTAACCATTGTTGCACGTTTGAATATCGCTCGTACTCATTTTTACAAACCAAAACACAAAATGATGAAATAAAAATTGAAAATCGATCGACGTGTTTGTGAGAAAAGGTTATTCATCGCCATTACCTGGGTGTTGGAAAGCAATACGCGGATAATACACGCGGAATGGTTGACATTGATGGGGGCAGTTTTGGAAACTACAATTGCACTGGAGTTGATGGAGATGGATTCAAAATTGTAATGTGTTTGTAGGTCGGTTGAAGAAACGAAACTGGTTGTGAAACTTGGCATAAGATCAAGTGGTTGTGTCGTGAATATTAACTTGTTTTTGTTTTCGTATTTTCTAGAATAAATTGTATCTGTTGTCAAAGGGCAAAATGCATTCTCCCTGTTAGAGTTGTGTGGTGAAGCTTAATGTTTGATGACCTTGACCGGGATGACATCAAGTTTGCATTGCTAGTGTTGTAAGCAATGCGTTTGCATCTTGCACATAAATTGTGTAATTTGTCATTTAAAAAATTTAATTTTGCACACAAAAAGTAATTTATGCATTTAAAAACATAACTTTTGGCACCAATAATGCAATAAATTCCTAAACCTACTGTTTTTGCACTTACAGCTCTTTGGTAAAACCAATAGTTAAAGTAAAATAAAATACTTGTGTGCCTTATGACCATGTTAAATGTTTATCAAAATGTAATATTAAAATGAGTTTTGCAATTTAACACGTGGGTCGATTGGGTTGTTTTACGGACGACGAAATTTTATGCTTAGTTTTGTTTAATTATCAAATAAAAATACTTAAAATTGTTATACAATTTGTAATCGTTGAAATTTGTCGCTAAGCGCATCCCATTCTGCGCAGACGGTTTTCTAATTCCAGTTGATAATTCAGCGGCATTAAGCCTAATATTAGGCCTCGCCTGCAGAATGAGCATTTTCGGCTTTTATTCGTAGAAATAAGGTAGTAAAATGAAGTAAATCTTATTTAGAAATCTAATTAATTAATAACAATTTAATTACTTTATTTTTCAATACTTTTTTATTTGAGCAGAAATTTTGTTTCATTTTTTATTACAAGTTAGTCAAATAGGAGTGCAATAAAAAGGTCAATGAAACAGATTAATTAATGACACATCAAATCGCAATAGTCAAATTTTGACAACGTGCCCAGTTTTTTGCACATGTCGAGTTCATAAATTCATTACAGCGGGCTGCACTGTATGTTTTCTTCATTGGTAGATCCAAGTACTAAAATATTAAAATCAAACTCGAAGCCACTTGTGTCTTAGGTGTCGTGTGTCTTAGGCCTAAGGTTTAAAATCAGTCCAACAGAATGTAAAAATCACAAAATGAGAGCAGACAATAATAATTGTTAATTTTACTCGATAAAAATTGTACAGAAACGTTTTGGTTGGAGATAGTCGGCATTAGCGAATTATCTTCTACATACCTTTAGCTCGGTATTGCGAAAACCCGAAACTCAAAAGCGGGTGTATCGAAAACCCGAAATTTATTTTCTCTACCACTTTTATTGCATGTATCTCGATTGTTGAGCACCATTCTCCACATTCACCGAGAATGGCATCAAACAGCTAAATTTCAAGTTTCTTTTCATTTCATTCGCACGGAATGAATCATCTACGCGTCCTGTGCCTCACCACAAGTGCGCTATTCGGTGGTTGCGTTTGCGGCTCCTTTTCAAACAAACTCAAACACCAATTTCTCCGAGTCAGCGCCCAACCGACCTGCCCAAAGGACGACGATTGCCCGGCACTAGACAGCAGCGAGACCAACATCTTGGACCTTTCACAAAGTCCTTTGGACGGCAGAGATGTGCAGCGCGGTGCCGCCAAAGGCTCGCCCGGCGTCCAAGGTTGGATCCACGAACCGGGTTCTTGCAAATGGATCGAAGCGATCGCCAAGCCGGGCGGACTGGCGAGCCAGTGGCTTCCGTACGAGAAGGGCGGACACGTTTTTCCACATTACGAAGTTCCGACAAGAGTCTTGTTAGACTATAGGGATTTTCTTCTGTGTTACGACACGGAGACGAAGACGCCGATCTGGGTGTTGGAAGAGATTACGATGAAGGGACTTACGACGAAGCCCAAGAGTTTTCAGGGTTTTTGCCGAGTGGACGAAAGACTGCCCGAAGAGCTGCAGCCGTTGCGTCGAGATTACGATGATGCGAGGGAGAGGTTTAAGTATTTGGTCTTGAACTATCTGGATTTTCATAAGCATACGGCTGATGAGAGTTATGTGTTGACTGGTCTGGCACCGAGGGTAAATTTGCACATTTCTTTTCATTTTGCTGTTCAAATTCAAAAATTGACTCGTATTTATTTTTACTGCTTTAAAATTAATTTTTACCGCTTTTCAATCAATTTTTAACGTTTGAAATCAATTTTACCGCTTTTAAATCAATTTTTAACGTTTGAAATTAATTTTTAACGTTTGAAATCAATTTTTAACGTTTGAAATCAATTTTTAACGTTTGAAATCAATTTTTAATTTTTGAAATCAATTTTTAACGTTTGAAATCAATTTTTAACGTTTGAAATTATTTTTTAACGTTTGAAATCAATTTTTAACGTTTAAAATTAATTTTTAACGTTTGAAATCAATTTTTAACGTTTGAAATCAATTTTTAACGTTTGAAATCAATTTTTACCGTTATTAAATCAATTTTTACCGCTTTTAAATCAATTTTTAACGTTTGAAATCAATTTTTAACGTTTGAAATCAATTTTTAACGTTTAAAATTAATTTTTAACGTTTGAAATCAATTTTTAACGTTTGAAATCAATTTTTACCGCTTTTAAATCAATTTTTACCGCTTTTAAATCAATTTTTACCGCTTTTAAATCAATTTCTACCGCTTTTAAATCAATTTTTACCGCTTTTAAATCAATTTTTACCGCTTTTAAATCAATTTTTAACGTTTGAAATTAATTTTTAACGTTTGAAATCAATTTTTAACGTTTGAAATCAATTTTTAACGTTTGAAATCAATTTTTACCGTTATTAAATCAATTTTTACCGCTTTTAAATCAATTTTTAACGTTTGAAATCAATTTTTAACGTTTGAAATCAATTTTTAACGTTTAAAATTAATTTTTAACGTTTAAAATTAATTTTTAACGTTTGAAATCAATTTTTAACGTTTGAAATCAATTTTTACCGCTTTTAAATCAATTTTTAACATTAGCCAGTAGAATAACTTGAAATTAACTTGATGATCCTTGAATAGAGTATACCTCATACATCGGTACAATCAATAGAATGAAATGGCTGTACTGTAATATTTTAATTGTCATTATTTCTAGGCAGTGAAAAACTTAGGAGAGCATCTGTCGTTCGACGTATGGGATGAATTCTTCCACTACATTTACCAATTAAAGGTCACCTACAAATACGACGACGTGTTTGTTTTATCAGGTCCTTTGTATCTACCCAAGTAAGCTCACTCTCAATCCTCTCCCTACTCCTATTGGTGTTTTCATTCCACAGAAAAGACAAGAAAGATTGTAACACCTACAGACGCTACGAACTAATAGGAGACAGCAAGATTGGAGTTCCGACACACTTTTTCAAAGTGATCGTTTCCACCAAAGACGGGCACTTGCGTTTCGAATGCTTCAAATTTGAAAATAAAATATCCGACAAAAATTACGATTTGAGGGAGTTCACGGTCAGGAGAGAACAACTGGAAAAAGAAGCTGGATTTACTGTTTTCAAGGAAATTGAAGATTGTCAAATCAAGTCCAAATGCATGGAGCCGAGATACGTCAAAGTATAAAATCTCAATCATACGAGCAGCGTTCAAAAATATATTTTACAATGGATTGCAATATATTAAAAGATGCAAAACTAATTGCAATTCAATTTCAATGTATTTTTGAACCATAATGGTCGCACTCATTTCGTCAAATTTTCTTTCCAGGCTGCCTACAGTTGCGTGCAACAACTTTAACACGAAAATGAAAAATGGAAAATGGAAAATTGCGTATAAACTTTTTATTTATTTGTACAAAATGTATTAAATAAAAATTACACTAAAAAACTCCAGCAAAATCCATCGTTTATTCTTTAACAATGCTCAATGTTGACACTGCTTTGACAATACTTGAAAACATGATTATTATTAAGAAAAAAAACCATTTTCTTTTCTAAATTTGTCAAAATTTGACTTCCAAAAAATCCAAAATTATTTGCAATCCAAAGCCACAAAACTAAATAACCGATGTCAATATTTAAAACTCTTTATTCGATTACAACTGTTGCACTCGGCGGAAGTTTCCTGGCAAACCTTGCCGACCAATTCAAGCAGACGTTGAAGGTTAACGCAACACAATCCGAAACTCAGGAACCCGATGTGATTGCGGTCGAGCGTGAAGATGGAGCTTCGGAGAAAAAGAAAGAGAAGCCAAACCTAATTCCAAAACGAATTCCAAAACGAATTCCAAAACCAAAGGTGAAAGTCAAAGCGGATCCGCCAGAGCCAGAGCCGGCGATAAGTTGGCCCGCTTACAGCAAGGGTGGATCCGTTTTCCCGCATCCTGAGGTGTCCAGCAGGACAATTCTCGAGTATGATGATTATGTAGTGTGCTACGACAACCAAACTCGCACGGCCGACTGGACTTTGGAACACATTACAAAATGGAGTGCAGACCCACTCACAGTGTTTCCACCAATCACTTGGGATGAGTGTAGGATTCCAGAGCAATTTCGAGCGGACGAAGATGATTTTAAAGATGAATTAGATGGGTGTGAGGAAGAGGATTCAGATCCTTTGGAACTTGATCCTGTGGAACTTGATCCTGAGGATGATGAAGACACTTGTTTATCCACAAATGTTCTACCACAGGTGAGTTTCAATAGGAATCATTCAATATTCGCTGATTTTGAAACTATCGCAAGGAAAAAGTTTGACTTTCATGTTTATTTCACAGATCATAGATCGCAAAGATCCTAAAAAGCCTACAATTTCTACGGAGCCTACTACTCCTACAGGTCCTGAAGTACTTACAGCTGACGTTCCTTCAAGTGATGTTCCTGCAGCTAAAGCTCCTGCAAATCCTACACGTTCTAAAGTTCCTGCAGCTAAAGTTCCTGCAGATACTACACGTCCTAAAGTTCCTGCAGCTAAAGTTCCTGTAGATCCTACACGTCCTAAAGTTCCTGCAGCTAAAGTTCCTGTAGATCCTACACGTCCTAAAGTTCCTGCAGCTAAAGTTCCAGCGGATCTTTCCGCCCCTACACGGCCTAAAGTGCCTGCAGAGGCTACCACTTCTACACGTCCTAAAGTTCCTGCAGATGCTAACGCTCCTACACGACCTAAAGTTTCTGCAGATGCTATCGCTTCCAAACGTCCTAAAGTTCCTGCAGATGCTACCGCCTCTACACGTCCTAAAGTTCCTGTAGATCCTACATGTCCTAAAAGTCCTGCAGATCCTACATGTCCTGATGATTCTACATATTCTAAAGTTCCTGCATGTCCTAAAGTTCTTGCAGATCCTACATGTCCTAATGTTCCTGCAGATCCTACACATCCTAAAGTTCCTGCAGATCCTTCATGTCCTAAAGTTTCTGCAGATCCTTCATGCCCTAAAGTTCCTGCATGTCCTATAGTTCCTGCAGATCCTACATGTCCTAATGTTCCTGCAGATCCTACACATACTAAAGTTCCTGCAGATCCTTTATGTCCTAAAGTTTCTGCAGATCCTTCCTGCCCTAAAGTTCCTGCATGTCCTATAGTTCCTGCAGATCCTACATGTCATAATGTTCCTGCAGATTCTACACATCCTAAAGTTTCTGCAGATCCTTCATGCCTTAAAGTTCCTGCATGTCCTATAGTTCCTGCAGATCCTACATGTCCTAATGTTCCTGCAGATCCTACACATCCTAAAGTTTCTGCAGATCCTTCATGCCTTAAAGTTCCTGCATGTCCTATAGTTCCTGCAGATCCTACATGTCCTAATGTTCCTGCAGATCCTACATATCCTAAAGTTCCTGCATTTCCTTCATGTCCTAAAGTTCCTGCAGCTAAAATTAATGCAGCTAAAGTGCCTGTAGATCCTACATCTCCTAAAGATCCTGCAGATCCTACATGTCCTGATGTTCCTGCAGATCCTACATATCCTAAAATTCCTGCATTTCCTTCATGTCCTAAAGTTTCTGCAGCTAAAATTAATGCAACTAAAGTGCCTGTAGATCCTACATCTCCTAAAGATCCTGCAGATCCTACATGTCCTGATGTTCCTGCAGATCCTACACATCCTAAAGTTCCTGCATTTCCTTCATGTCCTAAAGTTTCTGCAGCTAAAATTAATGCAGGTAAAGTGCCTGTAGATCCTACATCTCCTAAAGATCCTGCAGATCCTACATGTCCCATTGTTCCAACAGATCCTACATATTCTAAAGTTCCTGCATGTCCTAAAGTTTCTGCATTTCCTTCATGTCCTAAAGTTCTTGCATTTCCTTCATGTCCTAAAGTTTCTGCAGTTAAAATTAATACAGCTAAAGTTCCTGTAGATCATACACCTCCAAAAGTTCCTGCAGCTAAAATACCTATAAATATTACATGTCCCAAAGTTTATGCAGCTGAAATTCCTGTAGATCCTACATGTCCCAAAGATCTTTCAGCTGAAGTTTCTGCAAATCCGATATGTCTTGAAGTTCGTGTAGCTCCTTTATGTCCTAAAATTAATGCAGCCGAAGTTCCTGCAGATGCTACATGTCATACTATCCCAAAGGTTTCTACAGCTCTTGCAGTTGCTAAAGTTCCTAAAGTTCCTACAGATGTAAATCCTGTAGAGATTAGATGTCATACAGCTCCAAAAGTTGCTACAGTTCCTGCTGTTCCTACAACCACTGTAATATTTCTTACAGCTGCAAATGCAGATGCTACATTTCAAACAACTCCTAAAGTTCCAATAGGCTCTGCTGTTCCAACAACATCTAAAGTTCACACAGAAGCTGCTGTTCCTAAGGCCCCTAATGCTATTACAGCTATAGTTCCTGCAGATGTCACATGTCAAACAGACCCTAAAGTTCCGATAGCCCCTGCAGATCCTGCATATCACTCAGCACCTAAAATTCCATTTGCCCCAGCAGATCCTGCATATCATTCTGCCCCTAAAGTCCCTATAGCCCCTGCAGATCCTGCATGTCATACAGCCCCTAATGTTACGACTGCTGAAGTTGTTGTGGATTCTGCATGTCATCCAGCCCCTAAAGTTACTACTGCTGAAGCTCTTCCAGTTCCTGCTTGTCAGCCAATCCCTAAAGTTACTACTGCTGAAGTTCCTACAGATCCTGCAAACCATACAGCTCCTAAAATTCCTATAGCTCCTGCAGTTCCTGCAGCCCCTAAAGTTAATGATGCTACTGTTGTTCCAACAGCTCCTAAAATTCCTATTGCCCCTGCAGTTCCTGCGGCCCCTAAAGTTAATGATGCTACTGTTGTTCCAACAGCCCCTAAAGTTCCTACAGAATCTTGTGTTCCTGCAGCTCTTAAAGTTGATAATGCTACTGTTGTTCTAACAGCCCCTAAAGTTCCTACAGAATCTTGTGTTCCTACAGAACCTTGTATTCCTACAGAACCTTGTATGCCTACGGAACTTTGTATTCCTACAGAACCTGTAGTTCCTACAGAACCTTGTGTTCTTACAGAACCTTGTATTCCTATAGAACCTTGTATTCCTACAGAACCTTGTGTTCCTACAGAACCTGCAGTTCCAACAGCCCCTGAAGTTCCTATAGCACCTTGTGTCCCTGCAGAACCTTGTGTTCCTATAGAACCTTGTGTTCCCATAGAACCTTGTATTCCCATAGAACCTTGTATTCTCATAGAACCTTGTGTTCCTGTAGAGCCTTGTGTTCCTACAGAACCTTGTGTTTCTACAGAACCTTGTGTTCCTACAGAACCCTGTGTTCCTACAGAACCTTGTGTTCCTACAGAATCTTGTGGTCCTACAGAACCTGTAGTTCCAGCAACCTCTAAAGTTTCTACAGAACCTTGTGTTCCTACAGAACCTGCAGTTCCTACAGAACCCGCAGTTCTGGCAGTCTCTGAAATTGCTACAGCTGAAGTTCCTGCAGATGATGCATGTCCTACAGCAGCTACAGTTTCTACAGATCCTAAAGTTCCTACAGCCCCTATCGTTGCTGCAGCTGCAGTTCCTGCACGTCCTACAGACCTTAAAGTTTCTACAGCTCCTGCAGTTCCTAAATCTCCCAAAGTTCCTACAGCCCCTATCGTTGCTGCAGCTGCAGTTCCTGCACGTCCTACAGACCTTAAAGTTTCTACAGCTCCTGCAGTTCCTAAATCTCCCAAAGTTCCTACAGCCCCTATCGTTGCTGCAGCTGCAGTTTCTAAATCTTCCAAAGTTCCTGCAGCCCCTACAACTCTGTGGAATGAATTACACGATTACACAGTGCATCTAAGAGAACATCATCAAAACATTTATGTCTTATCTGGTGCTTTGTATTTGCCTATGTAATTAATTTTGTATTAATATTCTGATGCTTTTCTTAATGTTTGTTTTTGTTGGCTATCCAGATGCAAACCTGACGGAAAATGGTTCGTAAACTACGAAGTTATTGGGAAGAAACTATTTGCAATTCCATCTCACTTTTACAAAGTGATACTTGCTGAGAATTTAGGTGGCAGTTTTCGTCTGGAGTGCTTCAAATTTGAAAACAAGAATACTGATAATAACGACTTGAGAGATTATCAAGTGTCAAGAGATGATTTGGAAAGAGATGCAGGGTTTTTGATATTCAATGAAGTTGCTGACATCAAGGTCATGGATAAGGATATAGAATCAAACTTTGCAAAGGTAATAATTTATCATTTCATTATTCTAGAGCAAAAAAAAAAAACATTTTTATTTATTGTTTATTGTTTCAGATTCGGTACGCACAACCAAAGCCAGAATGAATATAATCCGAATTCATCACCGAGAAATTTGTCAAATTAAATTAAAGTTAAAATTAATTCATGAAAAATACAAAAAAAAATGAAAAATTAATATTCACAACGAAAATTAATAAATGGAAGAAATTTAAAGGAAATAAAATCATAATTAATACTTGTATTTGAAAAAAAAATTTTTTATTTTATATGCAAAACTCAAATTACATTTCTCAATTACAACACCCCCTATTGCCAACTCCCGAATTAAATTCAAGCGCCATAAATGAAAAAACATCACCAACAATCATGTGCAATTAAACCTCAAAATTTCAAAATCCCAAGTCCATTTTCCCTCAATTAAATGAGTTATTTTCGTCTTTTACATGTATCGTCCACAGCCGCACTCACCGGGACGTTATGCGCAGCAATTGCGGACAAATGGAGATTTCTCCTAAAAGTAAACGCACAACCCTACGGTTCAACGGAATGCAACTCCAACGTGTTCATCGAACCAACCTCTCACACCGAGCACCAGCCTCCAACAACATCCGCATGTGCGATCCCCCCGACTTGCACACAACCGATTTGCGGAGGACCAATTTGCGCAAGCACGTCCAGCCCTGACGAACCCATTTTCGCAACCCCAACCTGCGACAGACAACCGATAACTCAACAACCGACTTTCGAAAAACCAATTTGCGGACAACCAATTTGCGATCAACCAATTTGCGAACACCCAATTTGCGAACACCCAATTTGTGGCCAACCATCCACTTCTGAAGAACCGATTTGCGCAAGTCAATCGACTTCTAGCGAAGCGGACAGCGGCAAAACTGCCGAAGTGTTCAAATTGAACCGTCGGAGGAGGCCGGCCGATGCTCGGCCGCTACGTGGCAAGCCGTCGGAATTACATCGTTATGCGGATCCCGCACCTCCGAGAGACGAAGCGACGGTTCATCCTCCGACCCAACCGGCTCTGCGTTGGCCAAAGCACAAGGAGGGAGCGCCCGTGTTTCCCTGGCCGAAATTCGCGACTCGAAACCTCGTCGAGTACGAGGATTTCATTCTGTGCTACGATAATCAGACGCGGACGGTTTGCTGGACTTTGGAGTACCTTGTGGGGAAGCAGGTTGAGGATTTGAGGTGGAGTCCGCCCGCTGATAGAGAAGAAACGAGAATTGCGGCGGATTTTCGGTCGGGCGACGATGATTACCGGTCGTCGGAGGATCGGTTTAGGAAACAACACGCGGCTGAAATTGACTACCATGTGGATCGTTGTAAAGGGAATGTTGAGGAGGCTTGTGTTTATACCAATGTGTTTCCACAGGTGTGAAAAATGTGTTTTTTTGTACGATTTAATAGTTTTTTTTTATTTTTTATTTTGCATTTGCAGGTGATGGAAAGTGAATGTCATTGTTGGACTTTGTGGAATGAGTTGTACGATTATGTAGTGGATCTTTCGAAATTCATAATAGATGTTGTGATTCTGACTGGTGCTTTATATCTGCCTCAGTAAACATTTTTTAAATCTGTTTTTGAACGTAGGAATTGACAATTAGTTATGATTTTACTTGGAATTTTATGATTTTAGTTGGAATTTTATGATTTTAGATGAAATTTTATGATTTTAGTTGAAATTTTATGATTTTACTTGAAATTTTATGAATTTACTTGAAATTTTATGATTTTACTTAAAATTTCAGATGGAATTTTATAATTTTAGTTGGAATTTTATAATTTTAGTTGGAATTTTATGATTTTACTTGAAATTTTATGAATTTACTTGAAATTTTATGAATTTACTTGAAATTTTATGAATTTACTTGAAATTTTATGAATTTACTTGAAATTTTATGAATTTACTTGAAATTTTATGAATTTACTTGAAATTTTATGAATTTACTTGAAATTTTATGAATTTACTTGAAATTTTATGAATTTACTTGAAATTTTATGAATTTACTTGAAATTTTATGAATTTACTTGAAATTTTATGAATTTACTTGAAATTTTATGAATTTACTTGAAATTTTATGAATTTACTTGAAATTTTATGAATTTACTTGAAATTTTATGAATTTACTTGAAATTTTATGAATTTACTTGAAATTTTATGAATTTACTTGAAATTTTATGAATTTACTTGAAATTTTATGAATTTACTTGAAATTTTATGAATTTACTTGAAATTTTATGAATTTACTTGAAATTTTATGAATTTACTTGAAATTTTATGAATTTACTTGAAATTTTATGAATTTACTTGAAATTTTATGATTTTACTTAAAATTTCAGATGGAATTTTATAATTTTAGTTGGAATTTTATGATTTTACTTCAAATTTCAGGTGGAATTTTATGATTTTAGTTGGAATTTTATGATTTTAGTTGGAATTTTATGATTTTAGTTGGAATTTTATGATTTTAGTTGGAATTTTATGATTTTAGTTGGAATTTTATGATTTTAGTTGGAATTTTATGATTTTAGTTGGAATTTTATGATTTTAGTTGGAATTTTATGATTTTACTTCAAATTTCAGGTGGAATTTTATGATTTTAGTTGGAATTTTATGATTTTAGTTGGAATTTTATGATTTTAGTTGGAATTTTATGATTTTAGTTGGAATTTTATGATTTTAGTTGAAATTTTATGATTTTAGTTAGAATTTTATGATTTTACTTGAAATTTCAGACGGAATTTTATGATTTTTTTGTTTGATTTCATTCATTTGTGTATACTTGTGCACTAATGTGTTGTCTATGCAGACAAAATGAAGATGGTTCGTGGTCTGTTAAGTACGAGGTGATTGGAGCCAACAAAGTGGCAGTGCCGACCCATTTCTATAAAGTGATCATGTGTCCGAATTGGGATAAGAAAATGCGGTTGGAATGCTACAAATTTGAAAACAAACTCAACATCGATATGGATTTGAAGAAGTACGTTATTCCGAGACACAAATTGGAAAAAGAAACTGGATTTAAAATCTTCGAGAGAGTGCCCGACTCGCTAATCAGTACTGTTAGAGAATTTCCTCCTTCCATTAAAAGGGTAAACCGAACACACACCACACTCAAATTTATCCAATACGTTTTCAATTTTTCTTTCTCTAGCGTGAGCGTTGAGAGACATCGACTCCCGATGCTTATCTCCAACCAAACCGTTTCTGTAAAATATTTATCGAGTAAAATGAACAATTATTATTGCCTAGGTACTCTCATTTTGTGATTTTTACAACAAACCAATACCGCGTTATTTTATCAAACACCTTCTTGATCTTCACCGCAACGCATACTCAAATCTTACAAAACATCAAATCGTCCGCGTAACGTAACGACACGTTCACATTACGTTACGTGGGAAAAAGGGGTATATAAAGATACTCGGTGGAATGAAAGATTATTCGCACTTGCTTTTGCTCGCGTAACAGTCTAATCTAAAAATCGTAAGATGAACACTGTAATCAATTGGTTGAAAAGTCTGACCGAGAGTAAAGAGACGAATAAGTCAGTGTTGCGTAATTATTTCCATTACGAACCAACAGCCACGGAACGCACTAATGCATCTGTTGCTGAAATACAGGTCGACCCAAACCTGGTTTTTAAACCAACGGACGATTATTACCCGGTCAAAATCGGAGAGACGTTCCGTAATAGGTACACGGTTGTTCGCAGACTCGGCTGGGGATTTTTCTCAACCGTTTGGTTATGTACCGATCTAAAGGACGCGCGAACAGTTGCTTTGAAGGTAGTAAAGGGCGGAGCCTACTTTACTAAAGTAGCCATCAAAGAGATTAAAATGTTACAATGTGCTGGACATTACGACGGTCCTCACAAGGACAAGGTGGTCCAGTTGCTAGACTACTTTAATATTACAAGCGACAGCGGCAAGCACATTTGCACCGTGTTCGACGTTTTGGGCGACAATTTGTTGACGTTAATTTATAAGTTTAGAAATAATGGTCTGCCCTTAGCGAGTGTGAAGAGCATCGTAAGACAGGTGCTCCAAGCGTTAGACCACTTGCATAACACCTGCAACATAATCCACACAGACATTAAACCTGATAATGTTTGTGTGAACCAAAGTGAACTAACACCTAACTCGGATTACGAAGTTACTTTGGCCGATCTTGGAAACGCCTGTTGGGTAAACCGGAAATTCTGTCGGAGCATTCAAACTTGGCCTTATCGGTGTCCGGAGGTCATCCTAGGAGCCGATTACGATGCAACTGCGGACATTTGGAGCACGGCGTGCATGGCGTTTGAGTTGGCGACGGGACATTTACTCTTTCCGGCCGATTCTGTGTGTCAGGATGGATCAATGTCGCAAGATGAAATTCTCCTTGCTCTCATGGTGGAGTTGCTCGGTGACGTGCCTAAACAAATGGCCTTCTGCAGGAGCTTCTTCACCGGAAAGGGCAAACTCGTACGGTTTCCCTTGCTCAAACAGTATGGCCTCGTCCAACTGCTTACCGAGATGTACGAATGGGATGTTAAAGATGCGCGTGAATTTACCGACTTCTTACTGCCCATGTTGGCCATTGATCCGAAAAGGCGCAATTCGGCTAAAGATTGCCTCAGACACAAGTGGCTTCGAGTGTAATTTGAACATCCAAAAATATGACAACAATTAATTTTATGGAACAAAATAAAGTCAAATTCGTCAATTTAATACATTTCTTCATCTGTTTTCACATCCATTGCTTTTTTTTCTGTTGTACGAGCGCTAGCAAGAATTTTTCTAAAATAATGTGTCACCAAGAAATAAACCTTTAGACTTACCCAAGCAATTCCGTGTACTCTTCGATTTCCTTGTAGAACATTCATTTTTTATGAAAATAGTTTACAGAAATTAGTTATTTATAAAAATGAAAACTAAAAATAAGTGTCATTTAGAAATTAAAAATATTTAAATTATTAACTATTATAAAGGTTACTGTAAAGTAGCATGGTCTATAAGCAATCTCTAAATCATAGAATGAGATAAAAGCAGATTTCATCCCACAAGTTTTTATTGAATATTTTCAAAGTTTTTATTCAAACAGGCCAAATCTTTTAGCATTTTCCTTATAATGTTTCTGGAACTTCTTCTAAAATGCTCGAATTGAAAAAATTAACAAACGGCCATCTTGGAAAGCTAGTTAGCATAAAAGCGAATTTATTAAGATAAGTTTAGGGAGCACTGACGTCAGCGTCGTATGAAAATGACCGATTACAGAAGTAAGCAATGTGGGGAAAACACCTCATTCCTATCTTGCATTTCCTCACGGTAATGTAAATACCAAATATATTTGTTTCCACAACCGAATAAACACGTTCTATAAGAACAGAAAACCTAATAAACTTATTGTTAACAATTAAAAAAGATGATTACTATTTGCTGAACGCAACCAGGAGAACAATGGTATCACATTTATTCTTCCAGTAGGAAAGTGCCCGCTATCTAGAAGAAGCTAGGCTTAGTGCTCGTAAAATTCAATTCGAATATTTTCGTATTTGGAACACCAAATAATTGTGAATTTGTCAAGCCGTCGACCTAACGAGAAAACTCCGCAAATACGTGGCGAAACAACATTGTGCAATGATTTACTTAACGTGTTGTTTAAAAGATGAAATTTTGAAAAAGAAAGAAAAATTGTGTTTTGCATTTAGGATCATGAACATATTACAACGCAAGTTAATCCCTCGCAAGTGCTTCAAAAAAGCAATTGCCCAGAAAAAACAAAAACAATTTAAATCAAAAATTAATTTAAATTCTCATCCGTCGCGCTTACAGGAACGAACAATTTGCTGCCCAGCATAACGCGTTGTTCGAATCGGCCTTTCGTCCACGAGGATACCGTTGCCTATTAAGAGTCTTGCCGGTTCCAAAATGTGTCCTTCCAGCTGAAAATTGAAAAAAAGAAATAAATAAATACAAAAAAAAAATGCTCAAGCTCGAGCGTACCTTGAGCATGTTCGAATCCAGTGGGACTACCGTAGTGTGAATTTGTCAGGCCGTCGACCTAACGTGAAAACTCCGAAAATAAGTGGCGAAACAAAATTTGACATTGTTGTTTGACAAGTTAATCACTTGCTAGTACTTCAATCTTTTGGGATTTCGATGACGATTCCGCACTACCAGTGTAATTGGTTGCTCGGGATTGCTTCCTCCTCCTTGTTTTTGTTTGTAATGTTTTATTCTGTATTTCTCAGACTGCAGATTTGGATTACGACGAGGCCAAGATGATGAAGAGCGTGGCCATGCACACGCGTTTGACGCCCAACCAAACGCTTTCTAGAAATGTGCACACTAGACCCGACTCCCGACTGGGGCCTCGAATTGGATTCGAACATGATCAAGGTATGCTCGAGGTTTTTTATGTATTTGTTTATTTATTTTTTAAATTTTCAGCTGGAAGGACACGAATTAGAACCGGAAAGACTCTTATTTGGCAACAGTAAGCCGCTCCTCTTGGACGAAAGAGCCGATTGCAACAACGCGCTGTGCTGGGCAATTGTTTTCTTCAGTCGCGATTCAAACAGAAAGCGATGGCTGTCGGTCAGTCGCTCGGAATGGAAATCATAACATTAAAAAATGAAAATGATGCAGTTGACGAGCGACAGGAACGAGACATACGTAAACGCCACCAACAAGCTGGTGAGCGGCAACCCAAACATGCAGATACACGTGATGGTGTGCCCAACCGTGCGCGACGACCGACGACAGAGGCGCTTCCATCAAGAAGCGCTGCCACCTTGAACTGAGCATGGCCAACCAGGTGGTCAACGTGAGGACTACCTCGAGGGACGTCAGACTGCACAGCGTCATGAACAAGATTGTGCTGCAAATAAACTGGACATCGAATTGTGGGGCGTTTGAATTCCCATCGTGAAATATCTTGTTGACTTGACTATTGCAACAAAATGGTAATTTCTTCCATGACTGTACGCAAATAAAAAAAAATTATAAATAAGAAATTTTATATTTATTGAATCTGATGGTGTATTTTAAATCTATTTTATTTTTTTATTCATTTAATAAACTCTACAAAAAAATTGCCTATAGTAAGAAACTCAATACAAGTACTTCAATTACAACACCCTCTATTGACAACTCCCGAATTAATTTCAAGCGCCGTAAATTAAAAAACAACAACAACAATCATGTGCAATTAAACCTCAAAATTTCAAAATCTCAAGTCTATTTTCCCACAATTAAATGAGTTATTTCCGTCTTTTGTATGTATCATCCACAGCCGCACTCGCTGGGACGTTATGCGCAGCAATTGCGGACAAATGGCGATTTCTCCTCAAAGTAAATGCACAACCACGGTCCAACGATTCAGCGGATCGCAAAACAAAACAGGTATCCGGACCTGCAACCCGTTGCCAGTCGACCCCGAGCCCGAAACGACTCGCCTACTTCCGGACGAATCCTCAGCCGCAAACGGCCGTGTGCGACCCCCGTGAGAAAGTGATTACAATGGGAGGAAAAGGTCGGTCGGTGCCCAGCGATAATCGGGACCCGCGCTTCGATACGTCGCTTCCTGACCTGGAAAAGACTTTTCACAGCATCGTCATGAGCGGTGATGAAGACGAAGAGTTGGATTTGAGCACCAGTCCGACCAGAAGCGGCGACGAGTTCACCGATTCCGGCCCTCACGGCGAAATACCACCGGATTCCGAAGAACCGACTTGCGGAACACCAATTTGTAGAAGACCGTCGAATTACGCACAACCGATTTATGGAACGACAGTGTCCGGAAAACCATTAATTTCTGGTAAAACATTACTTTCCGGAACATTGATTTCCGAAAATCGGTCCATCGACAGAAAATCATCCATTTCCGGAGCACCGGTTTCCGGAAAACCGTCTATTTCCAGGATACCGTCCATCTCCGGAAAACGGATTTCAGAAATCCCATCAAAATCCGGAAAACCGATTTCCGAAAAACCGATTTCCGGAATCCCGATTTCCGGAATCCCGATTTCCGGAATCCCATCGACTTCAGAAAAACCAGTTTGCAGAATCCCATCAACTTCCGGAATCCCGATTTCCGGAATCCCATCGACTTCAGAAAAACCAGTTTGCAGAATCCCATCAACTTCCGGAAAACCGATTTCTGGAATCCCATCAACATCCGGAAAACCGATTTCCGAAATCCTAATTTCCGGAATCCCATCGGCTTCAGGAGAACCAGTTAGCAGAATCCCATCGACATCCGGAAGACCGATTTTCGGAATCCCATCGACATCCGGAAAACCGATTTCCGGAATCCCAATTTCCGGAATGCCATCGACTTCAGGAGAACCAGTTTGCGGAATCCCATCGACTTCTGGCGAACTGATTTGCGGAATGCCCTCGTCTTCCCGAGACCCCGGCAGCCGCAAACGGTCACTGGAAGGAAGTGGCGAATCATCTTTCCACCGCGCTAAAACCCTCAAAATAGACACTCAAGCGACTGACGACTTGCAGTCCGAACCCTTCCGATTGCACCGACGTCGTCGGCCGCCCGGCGAACAGGTGCAACGTCGCAAAGCGTCGGAACTCCGCAAGCTTCCAGATTCAATTTTGAACCCACCTCCGAGAGAAGAAGCAATCGTTCGTCCTCCAATCCAACCCGCTGTGCGTTGGACAGATTACAAGGAAGGAAGACCCGTGTTTCCCTACCCGAAATTCGCCTCTCGAAACCTCATCGAGTACAAGGATTTCGTCCTGTGTTACGATAATCAGTCGCGAACGGTTTCCTGGACGTTGGAGGTCGTCGTGTCGAAGGACATCGAGAAGTTGAGGTGGAATCCCGTGGCCGATCGAGACGAACCGAGAGTTCCGGCCGATTTTCGGTCTGGGGACGACGATTATCGGTCGTCGGAAAGTCGGTTCAAGAAACAACACGCGGCGGAAGTCGACTACCATTTGGATCGTGCTAGACAACATGTTGCAGAGGCTTGTGTTCACACCAATGTTTTTCCACAGGTGCGAAAGATGTGTTTATTTTTGTTACGTTTTATTTTTTGATTTTGTGTTTGCAGGTGATGGAAAGCGAATGCCATTCTTGGACTTTGTGGGATGAATTGTACGACTATGTTCTGGATCTTTCGACGTTTGTAACCGAGGTTATTATTCTGACTGGCGCTTTGTATTTGCCTCGGTAAACATTTTTTGAACGTAGGAATTGTGAGTTTAGTTGGAATTTTATGGTTTTTGTTTGGAATTTTATGGTTTTGGGTGGAATTTTATGGTTTTGGTTGGAATTTTATGGTTTTGGGTGGAATTTTATGGTTTTGGTTGAAATTTTATGGTTTTGGGGTTGGGTGGAATTGTTGTTTATTGAATGTTGTATTCCTGTCCGCCAGGTGTCTTTGTCACCTGTGCACCTGTCACTGACACTGACCAATCAGTGACCCGAATTGTATTTGGTGCTCCACGCACTTTTTAACATCTGTTTAAGATTAAAACCATCACTGTTAATATTTTCACCTAACAACCACGCGTCTCCATTTTTATGCCTCCAACATATTAGAACAAAAACTACAGGTTATGGGCCCAGCACGCTTCCACTGCGCTTAAAAATCATCAAGTTTTGTACCGGAACATTCGAGGAAGTTAAAAACGAATTTAACACGAACATTCCACAAAAAACAGAACTAAGAAACGATGGCGAACGGCGGCGGAAATTCAGCTCGAATCGAGGCGTTGGGAAAGGAAAACTTCGACACATGGAAGATCCAGATGGAAGCAATTTTGGATCAACGGGACCTACTCGTGCACGCGGAAGGTACGTCGAAACGACCAGAAACCATCGAAGGAAACGCGAAACGCGTGAAGGAGATCGAAACGTGGGAGAAAAGTGATCGAACAGCCAAAAATGACATTTTGCTAAATATAAAACAATCGGAACTTCGAATGGCCAAAAATTGCAACACCGCGAATGAATTATGGAAGAAGTTGCACAGTGTGTACCAATCGAAAGGACCGGCAAGAAAAATCACGTTGTTAAAACGACTCGCAACACACAAAATGGCGGACGGAGAAAACGTGGAGAATCACTTAAAAGAATTCTTCGAGCTGGTGGATAAGCTACTAGACATGGATTTCAAGATGCCCGAAGACTTCACGACGATTCTACTACTACTAAGCCTGCCAAACTCTTACGACAACTTCAGATGCGCAATAGAATCGCAAGACAAATTGCCTTCACTGGAAGTTTTGGAGGGAAAAATCAAAGACGAGTCGATCGCCCGCGGAAAAGGAAAAGAAGACGTGTCGGACGCCATGATGGCCAGAAAAACGTTCCAAAAACGTAAGCAACCAAAGAAATACGGCGACGAAAATTCGAATTCGACCGAGAAACCAGCTTTTAAATACAAGTGCCACGGTTGCGGAAAAATTGGCCACAAAATCGCCGATTGTCGAAGTAAAAGCAAGAAGGAAAGCGCATCAAGAGCCGAGAAATCCAAGTACGAATTATTTTTCTGCGAGCAAATCGAGACAGCACTGATAAGCGAGACGTCACGACCGAAAAATTGGTGTTTGGACAGCGGCGCCAGCTCCCACATGTGCTCGAACGATTCAACATTTTCGACGATCGAATTCCTGAAAAACCAAAAACTGAATTTGGCCAGCAAAGCGAGTACAAAAATCGACGGAAAAGGAACCGCGAAAATTGTCGTCAACACCGGGAACGGAAATATGAAGCTGGATTTGGCGGAAACTCTTTTGGTACGAGATTTACGAACGAATTTGATGTCAGTCGGGAAGATCACAGAACGGGGACACAAGGTGATTTTCGATGATAAATCAGCAGAAGTGATAAATCCGAAGGGAGAAATCGTATTCACCGCCGAAAAAAGGAACGGACTGTATTACATCGTCGACGAGACCGAGGATGCTGCGACTGCAGCGGAAATCGAAGTCGGAACCGGATCAAAACCTGCAAAACCCGCAAGTACGAAAATACAAGAATGGCACAAAAGACTTGGGCACCTGAACGAGTCAAGTCTGAAAATACTAAACGAAAAGGCGGACGGAATGAATTTGGAAAAGGACGCCAAGCTGCCAACTTGTGAAACTTGCATCGAGGGGAAGCACGCAAGTACGAAATTTCCTGACTCCACGTCAAAAAGCGAAAAACTGCTGGAACTTGTACACTCGGACGTTTGCGGACCAATGCCAACAAAGTCCATGAACGGATCAAGATACTTCGTGACCTTCACCGACGACAAATCGAGGTGGTGCAAGGTGTATTTTCTGAAGCACAAAAGCGAAGTTTTCGAGGCATTCAAATCATTTAAAACGTTTTGCGAGAGGGAAACTGGTTGCGCACTAAAAGTTTTACGATCGGACAACGGGAAGGAATATGTAAATAAGAAATTCGACACGTATTTACAAGAAAACGGCATAAAGCGCCAAACCAGCGTCGAACGAACCCCGGAACAAAATGGCGTCTCGGAAAGAATGAATAGAACTTTGATCGAGATGGCACGATGCATGTTACTGCAAGCAAAATTGCCTAACTCATATTGGGCGGAAGCAATCAACACTGCATGCCACATCCGAAATAAATGCCCGACTAGAAGTTTGGAAAATGAAATCCCGCATCAAGTCTGGACCGGAAGAAAACCGAATGTCGACTATTTTCGAGTTTTTGGAAGCAGAGTCTTCGCGTTGGACAAGAAACCGAACAAGGGGAAGTTCGAACCGAAGTCAAAAGAATGTATTCTCATCGGATATTGGGACGGATCGAAGGCGTATCGCTTGTGGTCAAAAAGCGAAAACAAAATTATAAAAAGTCGCGATGTGAAATTTGTCGAAAAATCGGAAAATGAAACGAATGAAGAATGTGAAGAAAACGATAATAACAATAATTTTAATGACATTCTCACCGATTGCAGAACAGATCAAATCGAGAATGGAACCGAAATTTCCGAGGACGAAGTCGAGAGCGCAGGCGAGAACGAGCCCGACAATGAGGACGAGAGAGAGACGCAACACGAAGAAGCCGAACCTCGTCAGAATGAAAACGCGCAAATAATTCCACGACGATCCTCGAGAACGCCAAAACCTTACCCAAATCGAAATGGGGACCCACCCAGAAAGAAATACACCAGAAAGAATCCGACAACAACTAATGAAGTTTTGGACGAAATTGCACAGATAGCAATTCTCGACGATCCAACGACAGCGGCCGAAGCTTTGAATGGAAACGACCCACAAGAATGGATGAAAGCGATGAAGGACGAATACGACGCTTTAATTGAAAACGAAACGTGGGAGGAGTGCGACCGACCGAAAAATAGAAACGTAATCGGATGTAGATGGGTCCTCCGCACAAAATTTGAAGCAGACGGGTCAATCGAACGCAGAAAGGCCCGACTGGTCGCCAAAGGATATGCACAGCAGCCAGGCATCGACTACTTTGAAACCTACGCGCCCGTCGCACGACCGGGATCAATTCGAATGATGATGGCAATCGCAGCCGAGTTGGGATTGACCGTACACCAAATGGACGCGATAACGGCATATTTGAACGGCGAAATCGAAGAGGAAATTTTTATGGAATTCCCCGAATATTTGGAATTTATCGCTGGAATAAAAATCAAGAAAGGAAAAGTCTGCCGGATGAGAAAGGCATTATACGGATTGAAGCAGTCGGGTCGCCAGTGGTACAAAAAACTGGACGAGAAGTTGCAAAAGCACGGACTGAAGCCAACAAACGCAGACCCATGCGTGTATTACCAAACGAATGGAGAAGTCATCACGCTCGTCGCAATCTACGTGGATGATTTTATCATCGCAACGAACTGCAAAAGAAACCTGGAGAAAATAAAATCGAACCTGAAGAGCGAGTTCAAAATGAAGGATTTAGGACAAATTCACTACTGTTTGGGAATCGAGTTTAAACAGGACGAAAAGACGAAATCAATCACGATGGCGCAGAAAAAATACGTTAAGGACATACTGAATCGTTTCGGAATGCAAGACTGCTCGAAAAACACAACTCCACTCGACGCAAATCAGAAATTGCAGAAAAACAAAAAAAAGGAGGATGGGACCGACGAAGAGCTACTGGATCCAGAGAAGTTCCCGTACCAAAGTTTAATCGGATCACTAATGTACCTCGCCGTTTGCACTCGACCCGATATTTCCTACACCGTCAGCGCATTAAGTCAATATAATACGTGTTTCACCGGAACTCATTGGACAGCAGCAAAACGCGTCCTAAGATATTTGAAGCACTCATCGAATCTCGGGCTAAAATTCGAAAAGACCGGAAAAGACTTAGTCGGCTACACGGATGCAGATTGGGGAGCAAACTTGGACGACCGTCGCTCGTACACCGGCTACTGCTTTAAACTCGCGAACGCGACAATATGCTGGGAAGCAAGAAAGCAGAAGACCGTCGCAACCTCGTCGACCGAAGCAGAATATATGGCGTTGGCCGACGCGTCAAAAGAAGCAATCTACTTGCGAAACTTCCTAGACGAAATTAAATACATCAACAAGAAGAAAGAAACGACCCTCATTTATAGCGATAATCAGGGGGCACACAAATTGGTGCGAAACCCAATTTTTCATTCCAGGACCAAGCACATCGACATTCGCCACCATTTCGTTCGAGAAACATGTGAGCGGGGAGATATCGACATAGAATTCCTGGAGAGTGAGAAGATGGTCGCCGATGTGTTGACCAAGGGGCTTTTTAAGCCAAAACACGAAGAATTGATCGCCCAATTTGGATTGAAGGAAATTGTTTAAGAAATATTGTTTTTAATATTTGAATTGTTTGTGAATGAATACTTTAATTTTTTAAATGTCTGAATTGTTTAAGAAAAATGTTTTGAATTTTAAAATGTAGGAATATTGCCATTCAGGGGAAGTGTTGTTTATTGAATGTTGTATTCCTGTCCGCCAGGTGTCTTTGTCACCTGTGCACCTGTCACTGACACTGACCAATCAGTGACCCGAATTGTATTTGGTGCTCCACGCACTTTTTAACATCTGTTTAAGATTAAAACCATCACTGTTAATATTTTCACCTAACAACCACGCGTCTCCATTTTTATGCCTCCAACATATTAGAACAAAAACTACAGGAATTTTATGGTTTTGGGTGGAATTTTATGGTTTTTGGTTGGAATTTTATGGTTTTGGTGGGAATTTTGTTTGATTTTCTTCATTTGTGTATATTTGTGCACTAATGTGTTGTTTATGCAGAAAAAATGAAGATGGTTCGTGGTCTGTTAAGTACGAGGTGATTGGAGCGAACAAAGTGGCAGTGCCGACCCATTTCTATAAAGTGATCGTGTGCCCGAATTGGGATAAGAAAGTCCGGTTCGAATGCTACAAATTTGAAAACAAACTCAACATCGATATGGATTTGAACAAGTACGTTATTCCGAGACACGAATTGGAACGAGAAACCGGTTTTACCATCTTCGAGAAAATACCCGACTGTCTAATTAGTTCCGTCAGAGCATTCCCTCCGTATTTCAAAAAGGTAAACTCAACACCAACGAATTCATCCAATACAATCTCCTTTTTTCATAATTTAGCCGATCGAGTGCGAGAATTGTGACATAACTCCGTGACACTATTTACAAACAATTTCTGTAAAACATTTATAAAGCAAAATTAAAAAAAATCCATTATTAACCCCACTCATGAATCTTATTTCATTACAATCAAATCATCAACTACGAATAATTTCATAAAAATCCACTCAAACAAAAATTTAAAAAAAATTAAAATCCTACAACAAAAATTTACCCCCGCCCTCAACATCCACAATTCTCCCAATAAAACATAAAAAAAAACCTCCCAAACCACACCACCCTCTCTAGTCAACCCCAGAATTAACTCAAACCTAAAAACAATACAAAAACCTCAACAATCGCTTCCAAAACTCATCTCTCTCTCTCTCGCTTTAACCCTCAAAATCCCCAGAGTATTCCTCCAAACTAAATGACATATTCCCGCATTCTCTACCTATCATCAACAGCCGGTCTAGTCGGAACACTATGCACCGCACTCGCAAACAAATGGACGTCTCACCTCACCGTAAACGCCCAACCCCAGCGATTCCAACCCGGTGAATTCACAGCACAAGCGACCGCGCGACCGCAACCACCACCCCGCCCTCCCCGCACCCCTTGCCCCCCTCGCCCTCCAATCCACACACCAATTGGCCGCCCTCCTCTCTCCCCTTCCCAATCTTGCCCCCCTCGCTTCCGTCCCGCCCGTGCCGTCGACACGGCCCCGAAAATGCCCCGTCGCTCGCGGGAAAAACTAAAAGCCGTGCGGAAACTGGTGCGATACGATCCGTACGAGCCGATCATCTCGTCGGGCGGGGAAATAGGCCACAAAGTGTGGTCGGACCGACCGGAATCGGAAGACCCGTTCAAGGCGCGGTACAAATCTATCATCGCTCCCGATATGGACGAAACGTGCCATCACGGTTTTCCGTTCGGCCCGGACGAAAAAGAAGAGGAGATGTCGAAGATAAGCTTCGAGTCGATCGACGAAATCCACTCGATCCTCGGCGACACCATGGACCAACAGTCTCAGGCGTGCTCTGTGGACGAAACGTCAACTCTTGCAGGGATCCGTGAGAGGTTGGGCGGCGTTTCGGAATTCAAGCCGTTGGCCAAGCCTGCTGCTGCGTGCCCCGATCTCGATAAAGCGTTCGCCAAGCGTGCTGTGTGCTCCGATCTCGATAAAACGCCGGAAAATAGTCCCGCGGTGATCGAGGAAACGCAACGTCGACCCGTTCCGGTTGACAAAACATGCCCAGTAAGCGATTCGAGCTCGGATTGTTCGAGTTTGCGATCGCCGGTTAAATCGGGGGTTAGATCGCCGGTTAAATCGACGGTTCATCGGCGGCGGAGGGAAGGGGAAGCGCCGCCGGTGTTCCCGCCGAAGTTCGGGAGTCGGAAAATTCTCGAGTTTAAGGATTTTGTTGTGTGTTATGATAATTTGACGCGGACGGTTTGTTGGAGTTTGGAGTATTTTCCGTCGAAGAGTGTTGATCGTATGCGATGGTTTCCGCCTGAAGATGCGGAGGAAGAGAGGGTTAGGGCTGATTTTCGGTCGACGGAGTGCGATTATAAGGCGGTGGAGGATCGGTTTAAGAAGCAACATGCGGCTGAGATTGAGTATCATGTGAATCGGGCTAAGGAAGATATTCGGGAGGCTTGTGTGTTTAGTAATGTGTTTGCACAGGTGGGGGTTGGGTTTCTGGTGTTGGTTTTGTGGGGTTTTAATGTTTGGTGTTTTTGTTTGGTTTGTAGGCGGTGGAAGGTAGACCGCATGATACTAGGAGTTTGTGGGACGAGTTGTATGATTATGTCGCCGATCTTTCGAAGTATACGAAGAATTTTTATGTGTTGACTGGCGCGTTGTACATGCCTCAGTAAGTGTTTTGATTTTTTTTTTTTTTTAGTTTTTCTCAAAAATTCGTCAGATGTCTACAAAATTCGTCAAATTTTTCAAAAATTTTTCAAAAATTTGTCAAATCACTCAAAAATTCGTCTAATTCACCAAAAATTCGTCTAATTTCATCAAAAATTCGTCTAATTTCATCAAAAATTCGTCTAATTTCATCAAAAATTCGTCTAATTTCATCAAAAATTCGTCTAATTTCATCAAAAATTCGTCTAATTTCATCAAAAATTCGTCTACCAATTTCATCAAAAATTCGTCTAATTTTATCAAAAATTCGTCTAATTTTATCAAAAATTCGTCTAATTTTATCAAAAATTCGTCTAATTTTATCAAAAATTCGTCTAATTTTATCAAAAATTCGTATAATTCATCAAAAATTCGTCTAATTCATCAAAAATTCGTCTAATTCATCAAAAATTCGTCTAATTCATCAAAAATTCGTCTAATTCATCCAAAATTCGTCTAATTTCATCAAAAATTCGTCTAATTCATCAAAAATTCGTCTAATTCATCAAAAATTCGTCAAATTACTCAAAATATTTTAGCAAAATTTCAAACTTTAACATTTTCCATTAAAAAAATTGTTTCAGGAACCCCCCCCCCCCCCCCAAGACCTTCCCTGTGTACATTTCTCGACTAATACGTGTTGTTTTTCCAGGCAAACAGAGGATTGCACATTTGGTGTGAAATACGAACAGATAGGTGAAAATAGAGTAGCAGTGCCAACCCACTTTTATAAAGTGATCCTCTGTCGGAATTGGGACATGAAATGGCGTTTGGAGTGCTACAAATTTGAGAACAAATTTCACGAAGACATGGATTTGACCAAATACCTCGTGCCAAGACACGATCTGGAAAAAGACACCGGCTTTTTAATCTTCAAAAAGTTGCCTGACGATTTAATCAGTGACCAGAGAGAAATTCCGGAATGCATCAAACAAGGTATACAACTTCAAAAATATAAATTTTTACGAAAATCAAGCAGAATATGCAAAATTCTAGCGTAATAATTTTTTTTTTTAATTTTTTTTAGGCCTAAAAGCATAGACATAACATCATTTCTACATTATTTTTGGGATTGCTGTACAATCTTTTTTTCTGTAATATTTTAATCCACGAAGATTAAATAAAAAAGATAGTTTTGGCTTTTTTCCATTGAATTGTGTTTTGATATTTAAACAAAAGGTGGGCTTCTCTGTTGTTTGTGGCGACATCTGTTGGCACAAATTCGCAAGCTTTGTCAACGATTTAAAAATATATTTTACAATATAACTGCCAGAATTTGTTGAGAATTTGTTTTTCTTCCTAGCATTACACGGAAATAAAAATAATGCAGTAAAATAGAAAATGTTTGTTTTTATATCTAAAAATTAGTGTCGATTTGTGCGGGAATTGTGGGAAATAAGCCTAAATCAAGCAACGTTTTTTTAAATAATCCAAACACTTTGGTGCACGCTATTGGGGATTGTTTGGATTTGAGACGTATTTGGAATTCGAATAAGAAGAAAAAGGAAATCGTGTCTTGTGATGTTTGCTCTTCGAGTCCAGCTTTCGCAATTTTTATCAGTATCAACATGGATCTGGACAGTATACGGACAACGATTTACTCTTGTTAGTCGACCGATTATTCGCGTTCTGTGAAAAGTCTAACCCAGAATTTTGAATTTATACCATGGATCGAACTGCTAAAGTTGAATTGAGTTTGAAGTGAGTTTTCCAATCGAATTTTTCTTTAATTCAATTTTTAATCGGACTTTTTTAAATTTCTAGATTTCCTAGCAAGAAAAGTAATGACAACTCGAGACGTCTTTTCCCGACGATTCCGGAAGTGTTTTTCGACATGGGAGCCTCTGTCCCGTACGAATATTTCGCTGGATTGAAGAAGGATTTAGAAATCAAGTTTGATTGCAAACCGAAGAAATAACCGAAACGGGATGATGAATTAGAATGTAAAAATCGCAAGAGAATTATTCCACTTATTTTTCTAGTTGCAAATGTAAATACACATTACAACTTAAGAATTATGAGCCTCAGTAAAAAATGAATAGGAAATTGCATTTTACCAATTTATTACCAAGCTGACAATGCAAACAATGCTCACATGACCTTAGAATGTCTTATAAATAAAACTATTGACATATAGCCCATAGCCCCATATGGTTAAAAAAATACTTCGAATTCATATTATAGGCTATTATATTTTGTAAAATGTATTATGAAATGGATTCCCAATATTATTATTCGTCAAAAACGAATCCATTATCAAAATGTACAAATAGTGATATAATGTATCGTATTATCCCGGTGCTGAGGTTATATGTATCATTATTCGCCCGGTCTATCTTTTAATACTGTTGTTAGGGCAAGACGAGAGACCGGGTCAAGATTGATGTCATTGAATCTGAATGGATTTTTATGTCACCTGGTAGATAAACTTAAAGCAGCTAAACTGAAGGGAAGTTTTTTTTGTCCACGAGCATGGTGTTTGTTTACCTCAGCGTTTACAAATATACGACATGAAATCCCACATCCCAGAATGCATTGCACAAAATGGTTCCCTTTTTCAAATGGTAAAAACACTAATACTTGATTATTGCTAAAAGTTTTGCAGAAAAAAATATTCCACAACCTCTTTTAAGGTTATTTCAAACAGATTTTTCATTTTCTTCCTACGATCTTTGAGATTAGCACTCACAAGGCCTTGTGACGAATTTTAGGCGCAATCTGTTGGACAGCTTGCTTGAGGACCCAACCTTGCATTCATACTGAGAAATGAAGTTCAATGCTGCTTAACTTCTCTGTTCTAATGGAAACAAACGATGAAATAATATGAGAAATGCGAACCAACTTCACAGCCCAAAAGCTCTCTCACCGTATACGCTTGACCTCAAACTCTTTCTTCCATCACCTTGGCTCGAGAATTAAATTTTAATTGTCCTTCCCATCTTTCTCCACATTTGTACATAAAATTGCAGTTTTTATTATTATTTATCATTCAGAAATGGACACAACTAACAAATAGTTGCTGGGAGTGAATATTCAATGGTTTGAGCTGGTTTCTGCGATTTTTTCCTGTTGTGTAAATTGTACCGGAATCATCCTGTGGGCTACGCGTGTTTTCATTATATTCATTTCTAGGCCATTGCTCTTCCAAGTTCCACTTTGTAATTGTATAAGGTTAAAGCTCTGACCCAATTTCGAGAAAAATTCAGGTTTTCAGCTTCAGCTATGGGGGTCAAGATACTTTCTCTAGTTCAATGTTACAAGCATCCTATTCAGGAAGTGAAAAGTCGACCAATCAAATTGGAACAAGGAAACGGGCTGCAGTTGCACGAGAAGTTGAGCCAGGTGATTCGCAAACACAATGCCGGATATGTACAGCAAGGTAAGGTTGGTCGTGTTTACATCTCGCTCGTTGATGCGATAATTTTCTTGTTTGTTTTTATTGGTGGTTATATAAATTTAAAAAATTGAATAATTCAGCTGTTTGAGGGTTTGTTTACTTGAAAAATATTTCTAAATCGGCTACAGTGAAATCTAGAGCGGTCATAAGCGGGTGTGGCAAGAAGGGATTGATCAAGAGGAGTGCCCGCTGAGGGGTGTTGACGGGGCCCGAACGGGTGTCTTGTTTAGAGGGCGTTCAGTGTGTAGAATGCTAGTTACATTTGTCTGGAATTTGATTTTTGTTATTAATGGGGTTTTGGTTTAGATTTTTATTATTTTAAATTATGGAAAATTTTTTTAAAAAAATTTTTGGGATTAATTTCAATAAATTTTTGATAAATCCCAGCAAATTTTTGATAAATTCCAACAAATATTCAATAAATTTCAATTAATTCTGATAAATTTCAATGAATTTTGATGAATTTCAACGAATACTGATAAATTTCAACAAATTCTGATAAATTTCAACAAATTCTGATAAATTTCAACAAATTCTGATAAATTTCAACAAATTCTGATAAATTTCAACAAATTCTGATAAATTTCAACAAATTCTGATAAATTTCAACAAATTCTCAGTATATTTCAACAAATTTTAGATAACTATGTGTAAGGAAATGTTAAAACATGACAATAGATGACACCAAATACATAAACAATAATAACCTTAACAACAGATGAACAAAATGAGTCGGGTTTGGAATGAGTTGCACAAAACACGAATCCCTTTTCATCTCAGACAGAACCAATCCACAATTGAGGTTTGAATATTGACCGATTTAAAAACTTAACCAATTCCACCAAACTTTAAACAAATGCCAACAAATATTTGCTAAAAAAAATCAAAAAATTTATTTATAATTATACAATTTTTCTATTTCTATCCCCAAAACAGAATTTTCCACTAACCCACAAAAGAACCAACATCTGTTGCTTCACCAACATCTGTTGGTTCTAAAAAGACATCAAGACATCTTGATTTTTATTCACTTTAAGAAAATCCTATTTATTCAGTGAGCAAAAAACTAAACTCACGAAAGAGTAAAAAGAGGCTAAGTGAATAGAAATGAGGACACAATGGTGAATTGGAGTGGCTCCTCATTTGCAAGTCACTCAAACCAACACATTTTTTAAAATCTATTTAATTTATTTCTATTTTTCTACCCGAAGGTCTAATTAGTGCAAGAACAGGCAACCCATTTGGCGATGGCTTCAGTAACTCTTCCCGAATTCTTCGAAAACCGCTCGGTGTTCATCACCGGAGCCACTGGATTCCTCGGCAAAATTCTTATCGAAAAACTACTTCGTTCATGTCCACGAGTCCGCACCGTCTACATCCTCTTACGATCCAAGAGAGGCATGTCCATTAATTCAAGACTGGATGACCTCATCGATAGCAAGGTAACGGAGGAACAAGCGGTCGTATGATTAATAAAGTGATTTTAACGACATTACCGTAGAATTAGTGCCATATCGTAAGGAAAAAATCTTTAGTGTATCGTTTTCAACACTAAATTAAATTATAGTGTAGTGACAAGGGAAAAGTGCGGCCCGCAAAAACTTAATTTATCATTTTTCCCTTACACTATTTTTATACCGTATAGTGTTTAACTGTAATGGAAAAATGCATCCCGTGAACTCTCTAGTACCTCACAGTAAGCCGCATGCCGGTGCAGTTCGAGTTTTACCGGTGTAAGCGAGTAAGAAATTTTCTAAATGAGAATTCAGCCAAAACAAGCATAAAATCCTTTTTAGATCTCCAAAATGTAAGAAATTGCCTTAATTTACTTAGATTTTAGTAACAATCTGCAGAAAATTAGATGAAACGATCTTTTTCGGTGGTCAAACCGATTTGTGATTTTAGTACAGACATCCGTTATAAAATAACCAAAAATTTTTAATGCAAATGGAAAAATTTCAACAAAATGTTTTACAAATTTAAATAATTATACATTTTTAACTTCCTGCTTTGGTCTGTAATTAGAAAGTCTTTGCAATTTGAATTTTCGGCCATTTCCCTGTTATATAAGAAAAGAAAGAAAAAAATGTCCGCCTTCTTTACAAGAAATTGAAAATTTTTTTTCTTCCATTTTTATGGAGTCAATGTCCAGACTACAGGCCTTCAGACTGAATATTGATTGACTCCCCAAAGACCGGTCTAAATTCTATATTCGCCCAGATAATCCACTAATTCTCATTGGTCAGTGGTGAAATCACTCTGGTTTCCTCAGCATCAGAAAAAGTAATCAATAATTTCAATCAAACAGCGTATTTTTGGTGGGAAAAAAAGTAAACCCTGCCTGAATTAAAATAGACGCCGGGAGTCGGGTCAAATAAATAAATAAACACCCGGGCCACTGTTTGAAGCTTTATGGTATTGTTTTTAAACTAATTTTTTTCTGGTGTCACTTAACCACTTATATATTAAACATTTTTCTGAAGAGGCTGCACACCCCCAGAGAGTGCGTGCACCACCACCACCAGTTAAGAACCTAACCTAGCTAGCCAGAAATTCCCGCCAAAATCTCCTCCAAGAATTTCCTCACGATTCTGATTGGCTGTCAAAGTCACATGACCAACACACCAGCAAGCTTGAAGCTGGTAAATCAAACTCAGTTTGATCGGAGCGGGTGAATACAAGCTCGCTTCAAAACAAATCTTTGAATAAAAACGCAAGCTTGTGTTTGCTCAAGCGGGCGAGCTTTTAAATTTTACCCGCTCCCTTGTGTTTCCACCTTTAGACGAACTTGCAGTGTATCTTATGTGTCCAAACACTGGTAAAGGAGCACTTATTGATACACAATGTTTCAAATGCATTGCAAATTTTAAATTTAAACTGAAATATCCCATAAATGCCACAAATATGATTCTTAGAAGTTTTTAGAACAGCTAATGGCACTAAATTGGTCATGCTCTACAAGTTTCTAATTGAAAATGCATCTGTATCATTTACAATTTATAAATCTTGAAAAGGTCAAGTTCATGATCATTGTTGAAATTGGCACACCTAACTTTGCATAACACCCCATCATCATAATCAATATTCAACCTATTTGCAAGCAATTTCAAGCAATTAGAAAAAGAAGAAAAATTTTATTAAAAAATATTATTTTTTTTTTACTGTTTTATACATAGTTGTTTCAAAGACTAAAGCAAGAACAAGCATCGGCCATCAGGAAATTAGTGCCCATAAGTGGCGATATATGTCGACCCGACCTGGGTCTTAATCCACTGGATGTCAAGATTCTTGTGGAAAACGTGTCAGTTGTGTTCCACTTGGCTGCATCCATTAAATTCAATGAACCGCTCACAAGTGCTGTTCAATCCAACCTTCTGCCAATCCGGTACTTACTTCAACTCTGCCATAAAATGACTTCGCTAGAGGTAAGTCGAAGAATGACTGCATGCCACAAAGTCAGGGCTGGACTGGGAACAAATTTATTGCCGGGAAATCTGGGTGTCCGGGCCACAATTAATGAAGTCGGGACAGGCCACAGCGGCCACTGACCACCGGGAAACTCCCGGTAGCCCGCCAGGCCAGTCCAGCACTGCACAAAGTGCGCCAATGTGGTATAAACATAAACCGAGGATAACGTGCATGTTATTTCCTATTGATTACCTGTTCTGTGCGCTGATTGGATGCAGCAATCACGTGTCATTCATTGCTTGCCAACCAAGCACGTCTGTTACCCATTGTCATCCCAGAATACAGTGCAGATATATACAACCCAGTTGCAAAAATATACAATCATTCCATCTTTTCAGATAAAGTGCTTTTTCTTTTGATCACTGTGTAGTTATGAAATAGAAAAATTATCTGAAACCAACTAAACTAGGTTAATTAAACTCTCCTCTTTCAGTGGAAAAAAAGTTTTTAACAATATACAAAACACATCAAAAGTTATCTGTATTTTTGTAACTGTAATACATTTCAAAATAATCCAATCAGCTCATTCGAGTTTATTTGAAAAGGTGGAGTGATTGTATATTTTTGCAACTGAGTTGTATTATGTGGCGCCATTGGTGGCAAAACGCAGTGATCATGTTATCCTTGGTTCATGGGATTAAGTATCCAATAATTAGACATTTTCATATCTGCAGTCCCTTGTGCACGTGTCAACGGCTTTTAGCAACTGCAACAGAAGTGAGATCGAGGAAGTCATCTATCAGCCAAGTATCCATCCACAGAAACTAATCGAACTCTTAGAGTGAGTATTACGCTAGAAAGCACTCTGCCCTTATCATTTCAACTTGTTTATATCTTTTAAACCGGTCTAAATGTCAAATTTTCACCTTTAGGTGGATGGACGACGATCTTGTGGAAAAAATGACACCATTGGTGTTAGGCGATCACCCAAACACATACACATTCACCAAAGGTTTGGGTGAATATCTCCTGATCGAAGAAGGCAATAATCTACCAATGTCCATCGTTAGACCGTCAATAGTCACAGCTGCATGGAAAGAACCCACAAGCGTAAGTCGTGAGACATTTCGCATTCCTAATACGAGTAAAAACTCTAACCCTCGACCCAATACATCGAAGGCGTCTCACAGATACCGGTCGCGAATACAACACATTATAAGGAGCATCCATATTTAAACTCACTTTTGGAACACGATTCCGATTTTGCTGTTCAAAATACATTGCAATATGATTTCAATGCATTTCTGCAAACGCCCGAGCCGCTATTCCTCCTAAATCCGCCCCTGTATTCCACCGACAAAATAAATAATCAAAATTGTAACTTGCAGGGCTGGATCGACAATTACAACGCAGTGACTGGTTTCGTGGTGGCCGTTGGGAAAGGATTTGTCCGCCATTTGCACGCGAATCCCAACTGCGCGGCGGATTTGTTGCCGGCCGACATTGCGGTCAACCTCATGCTCGCAGTGGCGCGAGAGACGGCCGTGAACCGGTCGAACCAAGTCAAAGTGTACAACTGCACGTCGGGCAACCTGAATAAGGTGACTTGGGGCGATGTGGAGAAGTATTGCTTTCATCCGACTGGCAAGCAAACCATGAATGGGACACTTCGATTTTCCTCGGCAACTATGAGGAATAATCAATACATTCATTCGATGCTCTTCATGTGGGATTATTATGTATTCGCTCGCCCGCTGGACGTGCTGTTAAAATTGTTCGGCAAAAATATCGAGTAAGTCGAGGAAGTTTTTGGACATTTTTAAGCCTAAAAATGATTTGTTTTAGCCATGGTTCCTGTTAAGGTGCGTTTTCATGTGCGTTTTTTTTCTATCGCGCTACTCGCGCGCTGTTTTCTAGCTTAGCTTTCCAATGGAGCTTCGCTTTGCCATTTTCATGTGAGAGTTCACTAGTGGTCACTGGCACATTTTAAAAATGGCTGCTCGGATGTCGAGGAAACAGGTTGTCAAAAAAAATTGAAAGAAACATCAACATTAGTATTGGAAATAAATGTTGAGTTCCTTCAATTTTTTTCAGAATGTTTTGAATTCATTTTCTATTGCACGTGGTGAAAAATCTCAGCCAATGGGAATAATTTACCAAAACACGTGGACTGTATTGAACGCAATATCACGCGCGTTAAGCAGTTGACGAAATAATCGCACTTGAAAACGCACCTTTACAGTTCACGCCTAATATCTTGATGCCGAAACCAGACACTTGTTAATTTACTTTATTCTAGCATTATTAGGCTTAATACTGCTTAATAACAACTGGAATTGAACCAAACAAGCTTAAAAAGCAATTTTAGATGTCTCCAAAATGTAGGAAATTGGCCTAAATTTCTATAAATTTACCCAAATTTTTAATAACCTTTAAAATATCAATAAAACTCTTAATTTCTGGCCCAAATTCCAACAAAATTATTCATCTGGATTCTTTTAATTAAAAAGACAAAAAAACGGCATGTTTTATTTTTTACGACCACGCTGGTGTAGTTTTATGGTGTATTTTATCATTATTAGGCCTAATAACAGGCTTAATACTGTTAAATGACAACTGGAATTAGAAAATCGTCTGCTAAGAATGGGATGCGCAGTAAAACTTTGATAAAAGTGGTGGCATTTCAATGCCCCAAATGCACGATCCGCCACCTCAAATAATTCACGAAATTCATTCAAATTTATATTTATCCAGGCTGGTCAAAATTCAAAATAAAATCCAAAAAAACATGGCCGTGCTCAGATTCTTCTCCTGCAACCAATGGAAATTCAGCAGCGACAACCTCCGCTCCCTATGGCACTCGTTGGACGAAAAAGATCAACAGGTGAGTTCTCCAAAAACCATCCCAAAAGAAAGCTTTTAATTGGCGCCGGGGCCAGGGTCTGTTTAAACGCCGGGGGTGCAAATGAGCGCCGGGTAATAAAAAAAAAATCACCAATTATTCTCGTAAGTAGGCCTGTTCGATATTGCGACCTATCGCAATGCAATTTTTGAATTGGTGTATAACATTTCTATCGCAAACGATATATCACATTTTTGCAATATTTTTAATCGATTTTAATGCGATTTTTAATCGATTTTAATACGATTTTTAAATCGTTTTTCATGCAATTTTTAAATCGATTTTAATGCAATTTTTTATCGATTTTAATGCGATTTTTAAATCGATTTTAATACAATTTTTAAATCGAATTTAATGCGATTTTTAAATCGATTTTAATACAATTTTTAAATCGAATTTAATGCAATTTTTAAATCGAATTTAATGCAATTTTTTTAACGATTTTAATGCGATTTTTTTAAATCGATTCTAATAAATCGATTTTAATGCGATTTATTGCGATATATCGCTTTTTGATGCAATGTATCACTTTTGCGATATATCGCAGCTAAATGAATCATATTCGCTTGGAAAAAATCGATAATTTTCTTGTAAAAATCAATTTTTTTGAAAAAATCGATAATTTTCTTCTAAAAATCCATTTTTTTGAAACAATCGATAATTTTCTTGTAAAAATCAATTTTTTTGAAAAAATCGATAATTTTCTTGTCAAAATCAATTTCTTAAAAAAAAAATGATTTTTTGAAAATCCGTCCAGCCGGAATACGCGCTGGGGGTCGCTTCCAAAAAAATTAATAAACGCCCAGGTGTTCATTTGAAACTTTACAAAAAATAACTTCCACACAGGTCTTCAACTTTGACATCAAACAAGTCCACTGGCCCGATTACCTCGAGAACTACGTCTACGGCTGCAAAGTATTCCTGCTCAAAGAAGACGCCTCCACGCTCGCGATCGCCCAGAGACGCCAAAATAGGTAAAAAGGAACCGATCCGACCAAACACGTAAACTCAAAAATTCAATTTTTATCTAAAAAAAAAAATTCCCCAAACAAACAAAAAAAAAAAAAAAAAAAAAAAAAATTTTCTCTTTTAAAAAACTAATTTCTAGGTTTCTTTGGATTTCACGCACACTCGACTTCCTGCAGCTGCTTTTGATACTCCACTTCACGTCCCACTTCCTCGGCGAGAGTTTCCGCACTTCGGTCACCTACTATCTCCACCAGCTATTCAAAACCGCCTTGTAAAAACGGCCGCAACTCATTCGAACTGCTTGTCGCCGAGCCCCAACAGCTTTCTCACGCTCCGCTTGTACACGTCGAGCGTTTCATCGTTCTCCTCTTCGTTGTGCAACTTGGTGATCGAGTCCGAATAGTCCACCACTTCGCTCGCGCTCAGCATGTCCTCCATCTTGACGTCGCTGATGGACTTGGCGTTGTTACTCGCGATCCAGTTAACGAACCAATCCGGCCTCGTTTCCGCTTCGAAAAGGCTTCCGATCAGCGCGAACAAACGTTTCGCGGACGAGCAATCGATCCACACGTACTTTTCCATGTCCTCTTCGCACTTTTCCATCTCCCAATCCTCAATTTTCTGCACAAATAATGAAAAAAAAATTAAAAAACGTGAAAAAAAACGTAAAAAAACGTTAAAAAACGTTAATAAAGGTGAAAAAAACGTGAAAATAAGTGAAAAATGTAAACTTTTAGGACTGCAACTCAATTTTCATCGCATAAAAATAAAATTTGTCCGTTTTTTAAAGCCAAAACCGTTTTATTTTCGCTTCTAAACGAATTGCAGCGCTTAGAAAGTCGTTTATCATTACCATCGACTCGTGATAGAGCGCCGTTAGGATGTAATGAACGTAATCGTAGTTTTGTTTCTTCAAAGGGCACCTTGTAAATGTATAAAAATGAATATTATATAGAATGTAAAACATTTATTATTCATGTCAAATAAAACCTTTCTGCCGTTATCGTGACGTAATCAGTCTTTTGATCGTAATGAGCGCCCGCAAGCCGCAAGAATTTATCCTTCGCTCGCTCCCCCAACCTCAATTTACTCAACTTAATCTGAAAAATTAAATTTAATTAATTAATTCACACCTTACACGAGCTTAAACACGCCGTGGTACCTTCAAACAAACAATCCGCGCTCTCGGATCGTGTAAATCGGGTCCCGAGTGACAATAATCGCTCGAAATGATCTCAACCGGGAAATATTTCTCGCACGTTTCCTCCGAATCCAACTCCCGAGGCCAGGGCGTGCAAAATTCTGCAAAAAAATCAATGAATATTGAACAATTTGAATTGATTTTTGTCGAAATTCGTCTACTTTTGATCGCTTCGCAGTGTTTTTGAATGGCGGGCGGCGACAAATGGAGGAAATTCGGTATTTTCATCAATTCTAAATTGCCGAATTTATCGAGGGGTGCTCCCTTCTTCGAGTAACCCTGGCGCACCGGAAAAGGCACCACGGAGGGCTTGAACGAGTGCGCCGTTGGCCACACGTCCGACCACGTCTGGTCGGTCGGCATTTTCGTGTAACGAGGAGGTAAAATCTAAAAAATTTAAAAAATTTAAAAAATTAACAAATGATTAATTTTTTTTTTAAATGACATTTCACTTGCATTGATTTTCAGTTTGGGTCTTGGTTTTCGCGGTTCCATCTTTTTTCTGAGTTGTAGTTGTCGAAATTCATCTGAATTGATCAAAAAATTAATTTTTTTGTTACATTTATTTGATTTTTTTTACCTTCGACCGGCGTTAGCTTTTGTTCGGTTGCTTCGGTTGATATTCTGCTTATTAACTTGTTTCCATTTTCGAATAAAATGTAAGGAAAGCGACGAGAAGATGGTTTGGTGAGCACGTTCAAAGCAACGAAGGCAGCCATGTTTGTTGACATAGTGCGCAAATATCCCACTAGTGTGCGGAGAGCTGGAAAAGGTGGAATGTGAATAAAACGGAATAAACTGATTAAAACTAATTCCTAGCGGAATAAATTAAAGAAAACCCATTAAATTTCATCGCCAAACGAAAGATTTTCTCTTAAACTTTAAAAATTTAACCCGAAACCTCTTGAAATCGCTTTTCATTCGTGCGTATCGCGTTTTCGACAGCGCGGAATTCGAATTCGCTTTATTTTCACTAATAATACCGTAACGATGGAAATGATCGGAAAATTTCCAAAAATCGTCGTTCTTTTCCTCATTTATCTCTACGCAATATTCTTTGTAGCGACGATAATTATTTCAATAATCCATCAAATTGTTTTACGTAACGTACGATCACAAAAATCAAACCGAAACCAATTCTTGATTAATCAAAACATTTTGCTTTTCCAGAGAAGAGTAGGGAACCCCAGACTGTACATGGACGACTACCTGTACAAAATCTACATTAACGGGACGTCTTGGTTAAGTCTGCGGTCAACTTCGGAAGTGTGGATCAGTTTACAGAGTTCTAAAGGCAGCTCGGATTTTTTCATATTGCCCAGCAAGCACGTTGTTCATGATAATGTCACTGATGAGAGTGTGTTGAGTTTTAGTCTCGAAACCAAAGGTAGTGAAGAGCAACCCACGCAGCATTGGATGCGCCTAGGATGTCCTATATGTTGAGGATTCGTTTGGGAGTTGTTTAGAATGGTTTTAGATGTCCTATGTGTATGCCAACATCTTGTAGTAGGACATCCCACAGATATCCTTGGGATATTCAAGTGGGCTCTGAACAAAACGCAGGGTACACCCAAAATGGGGTACCCAATTTGGGTACCCAAAATTTCCTGAAATAATTAATCAAATTTTTTACAAATTTTCAGAAATTAATTTAATTTTTATTATGCCCACTGTGTTGTGGCACTCACTTCCAAAACTTCCAGCCCTTGTCCCATTAGTATCGACGATCATAAACATTTCCATGTATTGAGATCGTGGGATGACCAACGGTCACTTTACTTTTCACTAATCGACCTTTGGTGGAGCTACGGGACCCGGAAGTGGTCAACAGATTAACAAGACATAAAATTATCCAAATTAAACACAAAATTACCCTAATTAAACACAAAATTATCAAAATTATACATAAAATTATCAAAACATTTTTAAAAAATCATCAAAATCATTTAAAAAAGAAAGAAAAACTTTACCATTATTTCTGACATTCTGTTCTGGTCCAAACACGTTGATATTTTTTTCTGGTTGATTGAGTAACTCTTCCTGGTTTTGTAAAACCAAAAAGGAGGAATGATTTATCTTAAAAAAACGAATCAGTTACGTATATTTGTGGAAGAAATAATTCACAATCAATGTTATCATTTTTATACATGACTTAAATAATGTCAAAATATAACAAATCTTGAAAAAAAGTGCAACTTTTTATTCTTAATTAGATAAATTAAAAATAAATTGGGTACCCCATTTTGGGTGTACCCTGCGTTTTGTTCAGAGCCATTCAAGTGCTGTGTGGAAAAAAAAGGAAATTGTAAAATTCTACAGATTTTTAATTTTATTTATCTAATTTCTGTTTATAGAATGCTTGGGAGAATTGCAACATATGGTTCTTTTAGTGAGAGAAAAGGGATATTGTGCTTGGTAAATTTTGATGTCCGTCTTTTTCTGTTTCTAGTATAGTTTTGAATGAATAAATAAACTGGGAAACGAGTGAGTAGCCAATGCTGGAGATATTTTGATTCTGGAATCCATGAAATCTCCAGAAATCCTAGAAATCCTGAAAATCCATAAAATTGTCTCAGAAATTATAGCAAAATCAAGCTTCTAACCTGAAATCCTGGACTTGTGATTGGCTGCCCCCTCGCTTGGAAACCAGTGAAGTTTCCAGTTGAGTTTTGGATTTGTGAATGAACTGGGAAACCTGAACACATTTCCTGGATAAATTTGACATTTTTTTTTACTAGTTCATCTTTGAATTCACAAGTCAACTGGAAATTTAGTTTCTCTCTCATTTAAAGGCAAGTGGGCACCATTATCGTTGAAGATGTCCAGGAAGAGGTTTCATTCGAATTCAACTTCTTCTGCTCGTTGGAAATCAGCTACAAAACCCGAATGTACATCGCCACGTCGAACAAACCCTTTCTCCCCACCTGCGTGTTGCACTGCATGAGGGCTCTTCCCAAGTACCACAACTGGATAGCAGCATTCGCGCGCTTCAACTCCGTCCTCGAAGTGTCTAACTCCATGCACTTCATTCTGGTCTTCGTGGTCTTACTTCAGAGTTTCACTCTCGGACTCCTCAAAGAAATCACGGAACCCCAGAACGCCCAGATGTTCCAGCTCCGCATGGACACCTTTGTCATCCTCTACCTGTACACAACCACGCTCATTCCGGACATCATAATCCACGCGGCGAAACACCGGAACCGCTTCAACAAAAACGTCTGGTACTACGAAGCCGTGCCGAAGTCGAAAATTCTCCGACCGAAACCCAAACCAAACTCCTCCAGCGAGTGGCTGGAGAGCCTGGAGAGACTGAACCTGGAGCAGTCCGAGGAACCAGAGGGATCCGAAGACCTAGAGGAGGACCTAGCCAGCAGGGAAATCGACTTGGCAGAAGGTGACGTCATTTCCGTCGACTCGTTGGAGCTGGAGACATTGACGCAGCAACGCTTCTCCGCTATCTCTTCGCACTACACGCTGACTGCGGCCGACATCGCCGCCAACATCGCGGCCGACATCGCGGCGGACACCGTCGAAGACAATTCCGTCACGATGTCGTGGATGTCGTTCTACGACCAGGAGTCGCCATTCTTCACCATATCCAACCTGGAGAAGTACACGCAGTACACCACCCTCTTCCAGCCGTTCAAGCCACGCCAACTGGTGCGGAACCGAATCTCCCTGTGGATCCACTTCCTGCAGAAGTGGCACAAGGTCCAGCTGCGCGCAGTCCGGACCTACCGGCTTCTCTACGCCTTCTGGTGGCGCTGGCAGGTCCTGGACGTCGACATGAGCTTCCTGCAGCAGGAAATGAACAAGCTTCAAGTACTGGTCCTCCACTTCCAGAATACTGGACAGAAGATCCGGGACATGTCGGTGTGGATGGAACCGCACCCACTCTGGCAGACTGCGATCGAACGGCCCAAAGACGAAGCCTTAGTCGCTCCCTACGGACGCTTTGCCGAACAGCTGGAGAAAACCGCCGTCCACGTTATGTCGAATTTCCTCGACCACTACAACACGATCCAACGACACCGGATGTTGTCGCGCGACATCGAATGGTTCATCGAGGATTGGTTCCGCGAACTCCTCGATGTAATCTTGGCTTCGGGTTACTTAATCAAATCAGAAACGGCCAGCGAGAGCAGCGACGACAGCCGCTATTGGCTCCCACCGCCGCTCTCAGCGCGCCAAGCGTTCGGGACCGGCAACGTGATCCGCGTGGCACCGGCCTTCAGTCGGCGCCCCAGCTTCGACGACCCGTACAACGCGCCATCCGCCGACATGCACGTGGCCCAGATATGGTACTCGTGGCTGCCGCTGTTAATCCGGGAAATCGGCGATCACATCATCGAAGCGATGGAGAAGCGCAACCTAGGCCTAAGTCTAGTGGACTCCATCACGTATGTACAGATGCAGCACGACGGTTGCCTGTGGGAATCGGCGTGTGTGAAAATCATGGGCATCATGGTGGACGTTATCCTGCGCGATATAGTCGCCTGCATGTGCGTTTTCCTACCTGAACCGACCAGACGGGTGATGCTTCAGCGCTCGCGGTCCTTCCTGGCCGACTGTTTGATGGAGTCGGCCAAACCGTGGTCGACTTTCGTGGAATCCAGCTACGACTTGGGCGAGGCGCAGCACCGGTACACGCTCGTCACCATCTTGAAAGGTTGCGTGGCCCGGTGCAGGGCGGCGCCACCGTCGACTCACGACTTGTCAGCTGACGATGCGGTCGTGCGGGCCAATAAGATGCGTCTATTGTTTCTATTGCCGGATGAATTGAAGATTGCTGATTTGCCATCGGATAATCTAATGTGGCGGATGAATACGATTTTCGTCGACGTCATCGGGCGGATGGACCGGTTGAAGAGCTGCGTCGGTGCGATCCGCAGCCAATTCGACTCGAGCCTGACGAAACAAGCGGCGATCAAAGAGCGCGTGCGCAAAGCGGCCATCGGGGTCGTGGTGAACACGCAACTGACGTTGTGCCGGCTCGAGAAGGCGATGGCGCACGTGGAATTGTGCCGCGACGCGATCGATCTGGACATACCAATCGCGGCGATGAGCGGGAACTACAACCGGATCAACTTCCGCCAGGTTTTCCGCACGCTGGCGTCGCATTACGGGCAGAGCCGGCTGGGCAAGCGCTCGGTGCACCGCAGCACGGTGCGGCGCGCATCTACGCGCGTGCACCATGCGGGGACTATCATGCTGGAGCGGCGGCCCAAGGATTTCGATGCGGATGTGATTCAGCTGTTGGCGCATCCGTGGATTCCGCCGCTGAACTACATGTGGGGATTGTTCGCGTGGCTGTTTGTGATGGTCGAGGTTGTGGCGCTGCCGGGGCTGGTGCTGCATTTGAGTACCCGGCTGTTGGAGTCATCGCTCGCGTCAGTTTTTATTATCATGTGCGTGGGCGCGTTGATGGATTTGGCGTTTATTCAGCCTTTGAAGTGCTTTCTTATTCTGCTTTGGCAACGATATTGGGAGACGAAAGGCGTGCATTATGTGTATCAACATAGTCCTTTCACTTGCTAATGATTTGAGGAAGTTGGGGGGTTAATGTGTATTTTTTTTAACCTGTTTTCCGAGTTGTATATAAGGGTCGGGGTTGACTGTTTTGGTGCTGCAAAATGACTGCGATGTTTGTTCGTGTGTTGGTCATGTGGTTGTGTTTTCAAGCAGTTGCTGGCTGTGGTAAGTTGGGGGTTCGGTAGGTTTGTTCGATGTTTCTGGTTCTGTCCGGGCCGGTCACCCATATGGTTTGCACTTCATGTGTTGCCGCAGTGGTTTCCAAACCTTTTTGGTTCACGGCACCACTGTATACCAGTCACGGACGTTAGTCCTGCGTCCCTGTTGACTAGGCATGTGCGTTATTTTTTTTTGGCAAGGCGTTGCGTTATTTATAAAATAACGCAACGCAGACGTTATTTACAAGTAACGCCGAATAACGACAAATAACGCCACAACGCCACAACGTTGCAAAATTTGAGTTTTAGGATAATTTATTAATAACGTCGATTTTTAAGGCAATAATCCTCCATTTTTAGGCTAAAAACATCGATTTTTGGGCTTAAAACGTTGATTTTTGGTCTAAAATATCACTTTTTTTTTATTAAACCATTGGTATTTCTATAAAAAATATCAATATTTTGGCTGAAAAAATCAATTTTTTGGCGTTGTGGCGTTATTTGGCGTTGTGGCGTTATTAGTTAATAACGGTCGGCGTTATTTTTGCACGAACGCGTTGCGTTAACGTCCAAAAAAATAACGCCGTCCGTTATTTTGGCAACACGCACATGCCTACTGTTGACCCGCCGCGGCGCACAGTTTGGGGCCACTGCGCGAGTGATCGGACAGGAGTGTTCGCTGCAGGAAAAGTGATCAGCGTGCAGGGGCAGCTGGAGTCATTTCTTCCCACCCAATCACAGACAGAGACATTGAACGTATCTTGTAAACGGTTTATTATTTTTTGTTTGTTTTCAATTTCTATTGTTTCTATTTATTAGCCCCATTTTGTGGGAAAGCAAAATATTGCCTTCCAGTCTTTTCTGAAGTTTGCACTGCAAATGTCACTTCGTGTAAGCTTACCGGTGTATCAACTTGTTGTCTTCCTGTCACAGTACCATGAATTCGTGAAATGTTACTAAATATTTGTAATATTAAGATTGTGTAATAAAAGTTTGTAGTTCTGATTTTTTTTTGTCAATTTTTTTATTTTATAAAAATGAATTTTGATCAAGCATTGCACGACAGCCAAGGGGCAGCTGAATAAAATTAACTAGGCAGTGAACTCATCCGTTAGGAATAGAAACTAACAAACTACAAAAACTAACAAAAACTAACAAAAACTAACAAAAACAGTACCAAACGTGGCAATTTTAAACAACATGTAGATAAAATAACCGCACTTACACACTGACGCTGCGTCAGCAGTACAATCGTGGTCATCAAAATTAGACTGACCGATATCGATATTTTGCAGTATCGCCGACACCGATAATCCGCAACCGAATATCGAATATCGAATTTTTGGTAGTTGCCTAGGCAATCGATTACAATAGGTGCGTTCAATCTGCGAGACGAAAGTCACTTAACTGACTTAACTGACTTTCAGAGGGCGGAAGTGACGATAATTACGTCACATTTTGCCCAAGTAAAGTCACTTAAGTGACTTTCAGGAAAGTAACTGGAAAGTTCCTTTTCCGCCTTTTAAAAGTCACTTATGTGCGTGCGCATGCGCATTGCACATTTAACAAACTACAGTGGCAGCCATTTTGTTCTCGATGAACACGGTAAATTCACGTGTGGCATACGGTAGATTCACGTGTGGCACACGGTAGATTCACGTGTGGCACACGGTAGATTCACGTGTGGCACACGGTAGATTCACGTGTGGCACACGGTAGATTCACGTGTCACACGGTAAATTCACGTGTGGCACACGGTAAATGGAAATGGAAGTGGTGGTAAGTAAGTGCATTCAATGAAAAGTGACTTTGAGGAAAGCAAGGAAAGTGAAAGTCACTTCTTCTAACACAGATTGAACGCACCTAATGTCTGTACATTGTAATGCAATTCTGGTGTTTGGGTCTACTTTTCCGAATTACTACACCAGTAAACTGGCTCGACCAATGGGACTAAAGATTGTAAAGTGCCTTTTTGACTGCAACTAGAGTATATACACGATGTAAATTTTAAAGGTTGCCCTCGATTATAGGTTGTGATAACTAAAAATTAAGTTTGCAATTATAAACCGCGACTTTTAATCGAAGAAATACCGACATTAGTTAGATTAGTTAAATTATCACTGATTCCCGCAAGTTCAACCACGTGACCCAAAATTAATTAATTACTTTAATATTAATAAAATCAATCTGGAAAGTAGCCAACCCTGATCTCGGCATCAAGAGCTATCGAATGTACTTTTCTAATTTGAAATCCGTCAACCGGTTTCGGAGGAGATAGACACAGACACATTTCTTATAATTTAGTGATAGAGATTTCTGAATCCAATTGTTTAGTCCTAAAGATTAATTTAAAAAATTAATTCTTTTGTTATTGGTTGTATATAAATGTTTGTTGAGTGTTGTATTACTATATTTATCCTATAATTAGAATTTATTGCTTTTTACCTACACTATAAGCTTACAGCATCAGTCACATATGGCTTTCTGTGCATATAAAATTATCTTTCTGTGTTTGGTTGTTATACTTGAGAATGGTAAGGTGGAATTATTACTTTGTGGTTATGTGGGAAATTGAATGTGGTTTTTTCCCATTTATTCTAGTCAATTGTTGCAGTCCAGGTGGCTTTCACTGGCTGTGCAATCCCTTTCCTTTTATCAATTCAGGTTGTCCTAGAAAAATGATGATTTGTGTGTATAATGGGGCTTTTACATGCTGCAATCGTGAGTAATTTCCGATTGTATGTTTCAAATGTGATTTTTTTTTTTTTTTTTTATTTTTTTTATAGCAAGAACTATCTGATAAGAATGAAATTTGAAGATTTTGGGATAAAGTTTGGGTTTGTAGTGTATACAATTTAAAGAATAAAACGTGTGTTTCCATTCAAGTGGATGAGATTTGTTTGTTTCTTTGGAAATGATGTGTGCTCACTTGGATAGCGTTTACCTGATTCAAAATGTTTTGTTAAAAAATTCGGGTAATTTTGTTTTAAAATGTCCTCAATGTTGCCAAAAGTTATTTTAAAATAATTTTCAGATTTTTCACAAACTTTTTCAAATATTTCTTTAAAATTTCTCAAAAATTTCTCAAAAATTTCTCAAAAATTTCTCAAAAATTTCTCAAAAATTTCTCAAAAATTTCTCAAAAATTTCTCAAAAATTTCTCAATAATGTCACAAAAATTTCCCAAAAATTTCTCAAAAATATCAAAAATATTTCACAAAAATTTCTCAAAATTTTAACAAAAATTTCTCAAAAATTTCACAAAAATTTCTCAAAAATTTCTCAAAAATTTCTCCAAATTTTCACAAAAATTTCTCAAAAATTTCTCAAAATTTTCACAAAAATTTCTCAAAATTTTCACAAAAATTTCTCAAAATTTTCACAAAAATTTCTCAAAATTTTCTTAAAATTTTCACAAAAATATCATAAAAAATTCTCAAAAATTTCTCAAAAATATGAAGATACTGACCAAAAAACACTTTGCTTTCATGTATCAAAATTTATTCAAAATTATTTGGGGGATGGGAAAAATCTCCATGTTTACCTAGACAAACATTTCCCCCCCTTTACTTTAATTATTACGAATTCCAAGCGCTTGTTCCAATTCCACTCGCTTCTGTTGCACCTATAAAACAAATAATTGACAAAAATAAAAATAAAAACAAATTAAAAAAGCAAAAAAAAAAAATCTCACTTTGCTATAGAAATAACGGCACACGGCTTCCTGAGCCCACGGTTGGTAATAGAACTCGGCATGGCGTTCCTCTTCGGGATTCCCGACCACGTCGCTCATTGTCTGCGCCAACCACAAAATAAAAAATTAATATTAAACAAAAGAAACTAAAATCCCCACAATTAATTCCCATCACCTTCAAGTCCCTTGTCTGGGAAATCAGCCACTTGTTGATGAACTGCTGAGGGTCCTTAGCGAAACTGAGAAAGAACTCTCGATGCGTCTTCAATTGATTGATGGTTTCCACAGTCTCATGAATCTAGAAATTTAAAAATATATATATTTAATTTAATTTAATTTAATTTTCCTTTATTCATATCACCTTATTGTCTAAAGATTGGATTTCCTGTTGATTAGCGGTCGAGAGAAGGAAATTACCCATTTGACTTTTCAGACTGTCGTCCTGAAAAATACAAAACTATTCAAAACCCCAATCACAACCATACCGTAATACAATATGGTTTTCATGACGAAAATGACGTTTCAGCAACGTTTTGACAATTTTGGACGCAACCGGTTATTTTTTCAAATTTCCCGGTTCCCGGTTCTTTGATTTTTCAACCTTTTTTAAGAAGCCAGATGCCGGTAAAACTCGAATTTGACCAGACTGTCGATAAACCCCGATTTTACCGACATGTCGTTATAAATGAGTAGAAATTTTTTCAATAAGAATTAAACCAAAACAAACCCAAAAAGCGTTTTTAGATGACCAGAATGTAGGAAATTGGCCTAAATTTCTATAAATTTACCCAAAATTTAATAATACAAAGTGGCTACGTTCATGTCCGACGTAAACGTATTATTTTCATAACGCCCTGTGATTGGTTGAGAGATGCATTGAAATACATTGATGAAAATCCTCATTTCGTCGACTTTGCTAAAAACGGATAAGCTAAAACCTCGAGAACATCAAATTTGAGAAAACTTACGTCGAGGAAACGAATCGACATCAATGGTTCTCAGCCAATCACAGCGCGTCATGAAAATAATACGTTCACGTCGGACATGAACTTAGCCACTGCCTTGATAATAACAGTCGGATTATCAAGAAAACTCACATTTCTACCCCAAATTCCAACATAATTAGTCGAATCGCGATATAACAAATTGTTAAAAATGACTTGGTTGGCCAGCCATAGAACACCATGTTAAATATTTTCGTTATAACGAAATTCAATATAACGAATTATTCGTTATAACAAACAAGTTTTCATGTACACTGTAATACCCATGCGGGGTAATAGGGTAAAAATAAAATACTTTTTCGTCAACAAGTGCCTAATTATCACACCTGGGAGCTTACCACTTCCACATCTATGTCATAACAAGCGGTTTTCTTCTGATCGGGTCCCTCAACACTAGAAAAGCAAAAAATAAAAAATAAATAAAAATCATATATTTTTGGGATGGATCGGAAATTGGAACCTGATGAGATGGTTGACGACGATTGGTTCGGGTGGATGGAGCAATTGGTTGAGCCGTTGAGGGATCTCCGCAAATTTCATGCGTGGACATTGGAAAATACGATCCAAATATTTATCGCAGTTGATGTATTCGCGCTCATGTGGATCCTGGAGTTTGTGAGTTTTGATGTATTGCCACAAGGCGGTTATGATCACCGGCCGGGTCTGAGTGTGGACTCCCAAGAGTCGCGCCAAACAGGGATCCAATTTATACTGCAATGGCTGAAATAAAAGATTTATTTAAGCGCCCCATGCAATAATTGGAAAAAGTTATTACCGTATATTGTCGATTACTACGCGGGCCTCTAATTTTTACCAATAACGCGCGGGCCTCGAATTGCGCGCGGGTACACAATTGGAGGCCCGAAATGTGCCAAAAAAAGATGACAAATGACACGTTTTGCATACGTTTCGGCAGAAAAACGTTTCAATTGTCACACTTTTAGGTGTTTTTTGTTGCCGATACGTTCAGGGTTTTAATAGCGCGCGGGCCAAATTTTTTTTCTAATAGCGCGCGGGTGCGCTTTTTACATATATACGGTACCTGGTAATCTAGCAGCAATAAGATAGTGCAGCGGACATTTTTGTCGCCAGGCCTCTTAACTTGAAAGCCATCTGTTTCTTGTGTGTTCGGTGTTCGATGCCACTATGTCGAAATGTTTTTTTTAATTTTTACTCAATTCACACATTCAAAACGAAGTGATTGTACCTCAACGAGATGGTTATCCGGCCCGTATAAATCTTTATCCAACTCAATAACCAGACTCTTGAAAAAGGATGAATATTTTCGCTTTACTTTATTCGAGTCGTTTTTCGATACCGCAGGCTGAAACAAACGAAACTAGTTTAAATTCTGTGCAAGAAATGTATGGAAATTGTTTAAAACTCTCACATCATCCAACAATCTTCCTTCGACACGTAATTCCCACGAAGCAACGGTTCCTTCTTCTCCATCCTGAATAAATAAATAAATTTGTAAATTCCACAATGATGAATGCCACTGTGCGGACTAGATAACGGCAAAAAAGCATTAAAACCGGATAAAAACCTTCAAAAAACATGAAAAATCGACTAAACAACATAAAAAATTGACTAAAAAACAAAAAATTGACTGACAAACAAAAAATCGACTAAAAACATAAAAAATCGACTGAAAAACATAAAAAAATGGACTAAAAAACATAAATATCGACTAAAAAACCTAAAAATGGACAAAAAAAAATAAAAAATCTACTAAAAAAAATAAAAAATGGACTAAAAAAACAAAAAATCGACTAAAAAACATAAAAAATCGACTAAAAAACAAAAAATCGACTAAAAAACAAAAAATCAACCAAAAAACATAAATATCGACTAAAAAACAAAAAAAATCGATTAAAAAACATAAATATCGACTAATAAACCTAAAAAATGGACAAAAAAAAATAAAAAATCTACTAAAAAAAATAAAAAATGGACTAAAAAAACAAAAAATCGACTAAAAAACTGATAAAGCTCGGAAAAAAATCGATAAAACATCAATAAAAAAATCGCCTACTGTTGTTCGGATAATCGAACGTTCGTATAACCGGTGTTCCGATAATCGAGGGTCTTATTCAAAACTGCCATTTTTTTCAGCAATTACAACTTCACTTTTTCTACATTTGTTTAATGTAACTAACGAAGTCTGAACGTTACGAACGAAGCGTCCGGTTCATCGTTCGTGAAATTAAATACGGAAACAATACCGTACTTTTGCAAAAATACGGTATTCTTGGTGTCTCAGCTGTGGCTACTATTCGAGTACTGGTTCACAAGTACCGTATATTATTGATTACTACGCGGGCCTCTAATAGCCCGCGGACCTCGAATTGCACGCGGTGCAAATTTTATTTTTGCCAATAACACGCGGGCCTCAAATTGCGCGCGGATACATAATTGGAGGCCCGTAATGTGCCAAAAAAGGATGACAAATGACACGTTTTGCATACGTTTCGGCAGAAATTTACCGAAACATATGGAAAACGTCTCAATTGTCACACTTTTAGGTGTTTTTCGTTGCCGATACGTTCAAAAAACCCAGCATGGGTTTAAATAGTCTGCGAGCCTCTAATACCGCACGGGTCAAAATATTTTTTTTCTAATAGCGCACGGGTGCACTATTTACAAATATACGGTATTTTACACATGAAACACAGCTAATTTAATTTTGGTATTACTTCTCCTTCCGGTTTGGCTGTGTAGAAGGTGTTGGATATAAATATTCTCAATTTCCTCTTCTGTTTCATTGGTCTTTTGAGCGACTCCTGAATGTCCAGCTGTTTGCGCATAATAGTCGCATCCAGTTTCCTCTCAAACGACAACAAATCCATGTAGGCTTGTGACTCGGGCACTAAATCGCGGACCTGAAGTTGAATAGAAATGTCAATCTTTGATCGGCGTCGATTGTTTCTTTGCTATACTTTTTGGGGTAGGATTTTATCCGACATCTTTTTCTTTTTCTTGTTGCTAAGAAAATTGGAAGAAATGATTGGTTTTAAATAAGAAAATAAAAACCGACGACTTTTCAATCTTTTATTTTTTGCAATGCCCAGTCTAAAAGGTCTATTCGTCAGAACACTTGAGTTTACTCTAGCACTTACAAAGTAACTGTGTGCCATAAAAATGCATTTTTAGCCTGCCAAATTCATTTTTTTGCATGAAAAATTCATTTTGTGCCTAAAAAATGCATTTTTGTGCCTGAAAATTGCATTTTTGTGCCTGAAAAATACATTTTTGTGCCTAAAAATTAATTTTTGTGCCTGAAAAATTAATTCTGAGCCTAAAAGTTTAATTTTTCGGCCTAAAAAAATTCAGTTTTGGTTGCAAAAAGTTCATTTTAGTAAAGAAAAATTTAATTTCGCATCTAAAAATTCAATTTCGCATCTAAAAATTCAATTTCGCATCTGAAAATTCAATTTCGCATCTAAAAATTCAATTTCGCATCTAAAATTTCAATTTCGCATCTAAAAATTCCAATTTTTTCCCCCAAAAGTCCATTTTCTCATCTTTTCCCACATTTTGCCCCATTCACTTCCCCAACTAAATTTAAAAATACCTCTTTGGCGGTAGTTGTCTCGCATCCACCGGTCTCTTCCTAGCCTGATCAACACCCATAGCAACAACACTTGCAGGAATTTGTGGCATCCTTCCCTGATAAGGAAGACCCATACCTGGTGCACCCTGACCCTGCACCAAAGGCATCCGACCAGGAACGACGTTCATTACAGGAAAACTCGGTCTTTGCTGCATCTAAAAACAAAAATAAAATAAACAAATAAACATTTTAAAAAAAAAAAAACAGCACAAAAATAAATCTGTTTTACAGAATCCATTCGCTAATCCCGCGGCACCATGCAGAGCCCAATCGCAACATGGATGCCAAATTGCTCCGAATTTTGTGATTCCGTCACCCGATGTTAAAAATCGACGACAAAAACAAAATATTAAATGGTGGAAAAAATGGACCAATCAACGAGCGGTGTGGCGGCAAAGCGGCGCTGTCACTTTGGAAACGGGACGAAGTTGGGGCACCGAGCAGCGCGATGTTTTGACTCGTGCGGAATGACGAGCGAGGTGAAATGCAATTCAAAACACTTACTGGATATCCGGATTGATTATAGTGCCTCATGGGAGGACCAGGAGCAGGAAATCTCTGCTGCGGTGGCGGTGGGTTCGCTGCGCCTGGCATCGGGTAGCTCGGTCTGGTAGCCATTTTGATGCCAGGGAAAGAATGGCGGGTTTGGGAAAAGGTGGTTTTTCGTTTTCTTTTCAAAAAAGATTTGTTTGTTTGGGATTTCAGACGCTGGGTTGATTTATTTTGAGTTGTTTCAATGTTTTTAAGTTGGTTTTGGGGATTTTATTCTGCAGTTTGTTAGTATTTATTTGATTATTTCTCTGTCGGTTTTAAGATTTCGTTTCACGTTTCTTCTTTTCGGGGTTTTGGCGCCGGATTTGAAAGTGTTCACTTTCCCCCGTCGACATATCGTAACGAATCTTGTCGTTAAGTAACGCGTAACGTAAAGTGGACGTTACTTAACGACAAGATTCGTTACGACATGTCGACGGGGGACGTCCACCTTACGTTACGCGTAGGAAAATTGTACGTATTGTACAATCAATACACATTTGTCCTGTATTGGTTAACTCCACACTGATTGGTCCAGTGACCTGTCATGTATGCAAAACGTGACATCATCACGTTTACAGAACGCGACATTATCACGTTTACAGAACGCGACATTAATGAGATATATAAACCCCCAACCATTGTTGAATAAAGTATCTGTTAATTCAGTTGTCTTAAGCATTGTAATACAACACACAATCATAAGTACACAATTCGATTTCAAACAAAATGAACACGGTAATCAATTGGTTGAAAACTGTGACCGAGAGTAAACAGACGAATAAATCAGTGTTGCGTCATTTCCCTTACGAACCAATAGCGGAACGCACTAATGACTCTGTTGCTGTACAGGCACAGGTCGATCAAAACTTAAATTCCGTAGAAACTGATGGTTATTACCCGGTAGAAATTGGGGAGACATTTCACAACAGGTACACCGTTGTTCGCAAACTCGGCCAGGGATTTTTCTCAACCGTTTGGTTGTGTACCGATCTAAAGCTCGCGAAATCAGTTGCTTTGAAGATCGTCAAAGGCGGACCCGGTTTCACTAATATGGCTAAAAAAGAAATTACAATGCTGCAATATGCTGGGCATTACGACGGACCTCACAAGTCCAAAGTAATCCAGTTGCTAGACTGCTTCAATATTAAAAGTGACAACGGCACGCACATTTGCACCGTCTTCGACATTTTAGGCGACAATTTGGAGACACTCATGTTTAGGTCTGGAAATCGGGGTCTGCCATTAGTCGCCGTTAAAAGCATCATAAGGCAGGTTCTCGAAGCCTTAGACTACTTGCATAACACCTGCAACATGATCCACACAGACATTAAACCTGACAACGTTTGTGTGAATGTGAACCAAAGTGAAGATACGCCTAACTCGGTTTACGAAGTTACTTTGGCCGATCTAGGATTGGCGTGTTGGGTTAATAAGAAGTTCGCTCGGAGAATTCAAGCGTGGCCTTATCGGAGTCCAGAGGTCATCCTAGGAGCCGATTACGATGCAACTGCGGACATTTGGAGTACGGCGTGCATGGCGTTTGAGTTGGCGACGGGGCATTTACTTTTTCCAGCCGATTCTGTGTGTCAGGACGGATTCATGACGCAAGATGAAATTCTCCTGGCTCTCATGGTCGAGTTGCTCGGTGACGTGCCCAAGCAAATGGCCTTCTGCAGGAGCTTCTTCACCGGAAAGGGCAAACTCGTACGGTTTCCCGTGCTCAAACAGTATGGCCTCGTCCAACTGCTCACCGAAATGTACGAATGGGATGTCAAAGATGCGCGGGAATTTACCGGCTTTTTACTGCCCATGTTGGCCATTGATCCGAAAAAGCGAAATTCGGCGAAAGATTGCCTGAGACACAAGTGGCTTCGAGTTTAATTTTAATATTTTAATATCCAAAATATGAGAATGTTACGTGGATTTACCATTGAAGAAAACATACCGTGCAGCCCGCTGTAATGAATGTATGAACTCGACATGTGCAAGGAACTGGGCACGTTGTCAAAATTTGCGATTTGATTTGTCATTAATCAATCTGTTCCATTGACCTTGGAAACAGATTTAATTGCACTCCTATTTGACTAACTTGTAATTGTTATTAATTAATTAGGTCTCTAAATAAGATTTACTACATTTTATTACCGTATTTCTTCGAATAAAAGCCGAAAATGCTCGTTCTGCAGGCGAGGCCTAATATTAGGCTTAATGCCGTCTGCGCGGAATGGGATGCGCTTAGCGACAAATTTCAACGATTATACAAATTTTACAACAATTTTAAGTATTTTTATTTGATGATTAAACAAAACTAAGCATAAAATTTCGTCGTCCGTAAAACAACCCCATCGACCCATGTGCTGTGAAAATTGCAAAACTCATTTTAATATTACATTTTGATAAACATTTAACATGATCATAAGGCACACAAGTATTTTATACAAGAAAAAATATCAATACGTTACATAGATCGAAAAAGATTTTTTTTTTTGTTCTTTACAAAAATATTAATTTTTTATTTCTTCTCTCTATGAATGGGTTAGAAATTTAATTTCATTGATCAATTTCAGGTATTGTTAGTACAAAATAATTGTCTTTCATAAATTGTATTCACAAATCCAATCTCGTATTAACTTTATAATTGAAAAAAATAATAATATATATATTTATTTATATGTAGAAAATATTCTTTTCTAAGTCTAAAATATTACAGTACAGTACCTACATTCAAAAATACAAACAATTCCTCAGATTTTTTACACTTTTTTCCAATTTTCTCAAAGTTAAGCTCAAGTTTGGCATGTTAAATGTAAAAAATTTTCATTTTCAGATCAGAATTTATCAATAAAACAAAAAATAACAAAAATATTCATTTTATTTGAACTTTCAAATAGAAAATTCAACCGGTTATTGCAAAAAAGAAAGAAACAGAGAATTCTAATCATCTTTTCAGATCAAATATCTTGCATAATAGCACATATTACCAGAAAAAAACACAAAATAAGATCTCATTGTTTGTTATTAGTACCTTGAAGCTGTATAAATACACCATCTAACAATATTAGACACAGAAAATGAAGAATAAAGTATATTTTGATACAATTTCAAAAGTATTAGACCGCCTTTTGAGATTATGCACATTTTAGAGGCAGTGTTAACCGGTCCCGCATTATAATTACGCCAAATTAGATAAATCCACACAAAAAGGCATTCTTTTCTCTATTTTTTTGGACCAATTTGCAATTTTTTAGGGACAAAATCAAGCTCACAGTCCATTTACATGATAAATGACACATTAGTTTGCATGCAAAAATAAACTAATGCAAAGCGTCATATCGTTGTTTTCCAATTTTTCTTTATGATTCCAAACTTCTCGAGAGATTTCTCTTCCCTTAGTAAGTGGCGGTTGTGGTATTGCTCGATACCTGCCGTTCTCCCTGAGCTATGTTCCCCGAGCGCCAGCCACGGAACTTGATGAAGGCGTCGTAGCCGTAAACAACCATGGCAACAAATCCAAAAAACTGGAAAATGCAAAAATTCTTGCTTAATATTGTTACGCATATACATAGGAGTGGTAAATTTATATTTTATGTTGAAGTTAAAAATAATGTCTGAAAATTATTTATTATATTTTTATTTATTTTTTTCATGCATCAAACGTTCAATAAAATCTAAATTGTCCCGCACAAAAATGAAGTAAACTCCATCGGTTGTCGGAATGCTAAAACTTTTTGCCGCCAGCATTTGCCCGCCATGGATGGCACTAAGCCTGTGCGATTACTCCTTGAAGGTTGAAGGTTGCGATACATCGCTTAGAACTAGCGGTGTAATCGCAAGATATCGCAATACCGCAAGATAACGCAATACCGCAAGATAACGCACTATCACAATAACGCAAGATATCGCAATGTCGCAATGTATTGCGAAGGAAACTTATTTTCAATGATTAAAAGAAGAATTTATTTAAAAGCAAGTTTAGATTAAATGTGTGAAACTTAAATTAAGCAAATGAAAACTCAAATAAGTAAGTGGTTGTTCATGGCACGAAAGATCTGCTCCTCAGCGTGCTCAGAACTCCTGAGTTGCGTTGTATCGGATATCGGTCACATATTCGCAAGTCGTTCGGTAAATCGCACATATCGCAATTGGCATGTATTGTGAAAACTGGAACTTTTAAATGTAACATGTGAAACTATTTTTTGTGAAAACTTAAACCCTTTTGGAGAAGAATATTTGAGACTTTAATTTGAGCGATTTAATTGGGAAAACTAGTGTTGAAAGAAAAGGAAGTTGATAATTGCTGCCAACTGCGTTGGTGTTTTGTTTGAGGTTTTTTGAACTTGTAATCCCCTACCCCTTTTGCCTCGTTTCTGAGAATTCACCCTTTTGCTCCATATAACGAGCCTGTTTTGTAGAATAAACTTAGTACCTGTTTTTACTTCAACCTGAGCAGTCGTGGTTATTTCTAACACACACCAAAAAGGAGACACTTTTTGCGCTGAGAGAAAACGATTTTTAAACTTGAAGTTACTCGAGACGAATACATCACGCTCACATTTTGTGCAGAATTCACATGGTGCCGAAACCCGGGAGTGCGATTTGAACCGGTTAAAACTGAACTGTGAGTGTTGAAATTTCGTAAAATTGAAAAATGGAAGCGTTGACCAAGTTAAAACGTCAACGTACAACGGTGCGGAACGCCTGCTCGAGGCTGACCAACGCTACGAACGATTTGTTGACTGCAAACCCGATTGACCTGCAAAAACTGAACCGACACAGGGCACAACTCGTTGCCAAGAAGGAAATTTTGCAGACACTAGACGGGCAAATATACAACGAATTGGACGACGAGGCGGAGGCCACAGCTGACATGGAGCAGGCGGACATATATCAGGAGAGGCTGATCGACCAGGTGGAGGACCTGACCCAACGCGTGGCCGACGAGCAGAGAAACGAGGTTGGTCAAATTAATCAGGCAACAGCGGCTGCAAACCAGGCGAAACTGGAGGAGGCCCTCGCGGAGCAGATGCGAGTCAATCAACTGGCCATAACAGCACAAATTGCGGCGGCCCAAGTGCAGATTCAAATTCCACCAGCACCAGCTGTAGCAGGGGCAGAACAAGATGGCGGAACCATAAAGCTGCCCATGATTCAGATGGACAAATATAGTGGCGACTCCACTAGGTGGTATGAATTTTGGTCGGGGTTCGAGATTGGGGTGGACAGTAACATTAAACTAAACGGAAAGGCCAAGTTGGTCTACTTGAAGACGATGCTCGAGGGACCCGCTGCGAGTGTGATAGCGGGCCTCACACCCACTGACGCCAATTACGAGACGGCAAAAGCCCTACTGATTAACCGATTTGGCAAGAAAAGTGCAGTTATAAATGCACATCTCCGTGCATTAGAACGAATTCAGCCAGTTAAAAAATATAACGATTTGGTGGGTCTTCGAAAGCTATACGATGACTTTGAACTACACGTGAGATGCTTAGAAAATTTGGAGGTGCAGGTTTCAACATTTGGCGCATTGTTAAGCACCCGACTGATGGCAGCCATACCAGACGTGATCGCGAACGGCTTCGCTCAGAACGAGGGCGACGATGAAAACGATATTAAATCGTTTTTGACTTATTTAGACAAACAAATAGGATTGCGTGAACGGACCGCCGAGGCTAACAACTACAACAAGGAGGTCGTGAGCGAGGACAAGAAAACGCCGAAATTCGTCAACAAGGAACGAGATTGGGCGAAAAAGAAGAGTTTGAATTCATCAGTGCAAGCCCTGTCCGTGAGTGCTACAGATTGTATTTTTTGCGAGGTGTCGGATCACACAACAACGGAATGCCCTCTCCCACCTCACAAACGGCGCAGAAATTGCATGAGAGCTGGTCGATGCTTCCTGTGCATGGACAAAAAACATCGTGCAAACAAATGCGAGTCGAAAACACGCTGCGACAAGTGTAAAAGGCGACACAACACTGCATTGTGCGATGAAGAGGACGACAACGAGACCAAAACTACCGTGGTAGTGGAACATAATCACCCAGATTTATATTTCCAGGTCTTAATGGTGAACGTTGAATCCCAAACCAAACACAAAACGGTTCAATGCTTTTTTGACGGTGGCAGTCATAGGACTTTTGTAACAGAACAATTGGCCAAGGAGCTGGGAGCACAGGAGATCGGCGAACGACCAATGAACATCATGCCATTCGGAGAGACGACAATGCAATCAACCACGAGAAAATTGGTTCAGGTGACACTCAGAGCAACAAATAATTTTGACAATTACATAGAAATTCACGCCATCGTGGTCCCCTGGATTACTGGACCAATAAACAAACGGGTCAACCCAGAGGTTAAATCGATGATGCGAGCACGAGGCATCACAATGGACACGGATCACGAGGGCATGAAGAAAAGTGAAGTTTCAGTGTTGGTAGGAGTCGATTATTTCTGGCAAATAGTTACGGGAAAAATAGAAAGATTGGGAAGAGGACTTATGGGGCTCGAGACAATATTTGGTTGGACTGTAGCGGGAGCGGGAGGAAAAGTGACTGAAAACAAGCCAAGTTTTACTGTGCAGGTGCAAATAGTAAAATACGAAGACAAACTTGATAAGAAGTTGCAACAGTTTTGGGAGTTGGACACGTTAGGAATATTACATGAGACCAACACCAACAAACAAGACGAGAACTCGCAAGCATTAATGAATTTTCAGCAGTCTTTGAGATGGACAGGAACTAGATACGAGGTGCGACTGCCGTGGCTAATCAACAAGAACGAGTTGGACGACAACTACACAATCGCGCTGAGGAGGTTCTGGAACCTAGTTAGAAAATTCAAGAGAGACCCGAAATTGTACAGTCAGTATAAAGCCATAATAGATACTCAACTTTCAGAAGGAATATTGGAGGATGTGCCCACCAACCATGAAAAGGAAAATAGTTGCTATTACCTGCCACACAGCCCCGTCATTAAAGAGCAACGTGAAACGACTAAATTAAGAGTTGTTTGTGACGCGTCATCGCACGGAGCCAAAAGCCATTCACTTAACGACTGTCTCTTCACTGGACCTAACCTGTTGCCCAAATTAATTGATGTCATAATTAATTTCAGAGCTTATCAATTTGCAGCGGCAGGGGACATAGAAAAAGCGTTTCATCAAATCGAAGTGTATGACAACGACAGAGACTGTTTGCGAATTTTTTGGCTGCAGTCGGAGTGGGACGGACAAGGACCAATCGTATTGCGTATTTTGAGATACACACGAGTTTTATTCGGATCAAAGCCGAGTCCATTTCTGCTCAATGCGACCATTCAAGAACATTTGCAAAAATTCAAGGATTTGTTTGGAGAAACGGTAGCAAGAGTAATTAATAAATTTTATGTGGATGACTTTATTGACAGCCAATCAAAGGAGAAACAACTATTAAAAACCTGCCAAGAAGTGACTGACATACTGAAGGAAGCCAATATGAAAATGACTAAGTGGGTATCGAATTCCGAAATACTACGAGTCAACATGGCAGGCGACGAGAAAGGTGCAAAGAAATCAACAAAAATTTTGGGGCTGGTTTGGAACATTGAGTACGATTATTTGGCAATTGAGATGAGCGAATTAATGGAACTGTACCAATTAGAGACCAATACTAAAAGAGAAGTTGTGCGTTTGGTTGCCAGTATTTTCGACCCACTGGGGTTGTGTTCGCCATACACCGTGACAGGAAAGTTGATTTATCAGTGCCTCTGGAGGTCGAAAATCGATTGGGACGACGTGTTACCGGCTGCAGAAAACGACAGGTGGAAAATTTGGAAAAGTCAAGTGCCCCATTTAGGCAATGTTCGAGTGCCACGATGGATGGGATTTGAACAAAACTGTAACACCACCGAAATCCATTTGTTTTGCGACGCGAGTCCGCTCGCTTATGGCGTGGTGATCTACGCAAAGGGAGGGGGAAACAATGCTAACAATATTTCCTTTATTTTGTCAAAATCTAGAATCGCGCCCGTAAAAGTCGTGACATTGCCAAGACTAGAACTGATGGGCGCACTCCTTGCTTCGCGATTGGTGATCGGATTGAAGGACCTTCCAGCCCACCGGATCGTTTGCTGGACTGACTCCACAATCGTGCTGGCCTGGATAGACCACTGTACTTCGAAAACTGACCCCTTCGTGGTTCGACGAGTCGAGGAGATTCGCAGCAACGCGCCCGATGTCGAGTGGAGACATGTTCCTGGAAAGGAAAACCCCGCCGACCTGTTAACACGAGGATTAGAAGCTAAATTGATGTTGGACAGTCAAACATGGTGGAATGGACCTGATTGGTTAATTAAATCTGAGAATTTCTGGCCCACACGCATAAACACTTCCTTGGACGACGATGACGAACAACACGAAACGATTAGCCTGACAATTGACGACACCACACAGCACGAGCCGATTTTAAACCCGTCAACTTACGGAAACTGGCGTCGACTATTGCGAGTAACTAGTTGGGTGAAGCAATTTGTTGACAACTTGAAACAAAAAGTGTGTGATGGCAGTCCATTGAACATTCAAGAGTTGGACGAGTCTGAAAAATACTGGATCAAGGAAATTCAAATGGAACATTATTCATGTGACATTAAGGCTTTGCAATCAGGTTATGTGCGAAATAAAACATCCGAATTGAAACAAATGGACTGTATATTGGACCAATACGAACTGATGCAAGTGCAACCGAGAATTGACTGGAACGAGGTTAATCAAGGAACTTCCGGACCTTGGGTGCTGCCTGACAAAAACTACATAACCGAGCTGATTATTCGCGATGCACATGAGCGGGTGTTCCATGGAGGCTTGAGTGACACGTTGGCCGAAATCAGACGACGCTTCTGGATTCCACATGCCAGAAACAGCATCAAACGTATAATCAATAAATGCTTTATTTGTAGGAAAGTTCAAGGAAGACTAATGCGACAACGAGAGGCACCGCTGCCAGCAGACCGAACTAAGAAAGCAGATCCCTTCCAAATCGTGGGCATAGACTTTGCTGGACCATTGTATCAACGAACAGGCCAAAAAAGCTATATTGTTTTGTTTACGTGCGCGGTGACACGCGCACTGCATTTAGAACTTACGACAACAATGAATACTGAGGATTTTTTAATGTCATTACGACGATTTTTTGCTCGAAGAGGTGTGCCCAGTATAATTTATTCTGATAACGCCAAAACATTCAAATGAGCTGACTTAGAATTAAGAGTTTTGATGGGAAATATTCGTAGGGAAGAAATAAGTGGGTTTTTGACAAGAAATCGAATTGAATGGAAGTTCATAATTGAAAGAGCCGCCTGGTGGGGGGGATTTTGGGAGAGGTTAGTTAGGTCAGTAAAAACATGCTTAAAGAAAATCTTGGGGAAACGAGTTTTGACCTTCGAAGAACTTAACACCAAATTGTGTGAAGTGGAAGCCATGGTCAATTCTAGACCAATTTCTTATGTTTACGGCAACACGAACGAGAGAGAACCCCTAACCCCTTCACATTTTTTGGTGGGAAAGAGACAAGTTACTCTCCCGAGCACTCATTTAGTGGACGCAAAAGAGTTACAATCTCGAGCGATTGAGTTATTAAAACGTTGGAAGTTAAGAGAGAAAGTTATGAGGCAGATTTGGGTTCGATGGAGAAAGGAGTACTTAACGGAACTCAGGGTTTTTAAGACGGCAAAAGAACATCAAGAGTTAAAGAAGGACGACGTAGTCCTCATACAAGACGAAAACCAACCACGCTCCACTTGGCCAATGGGACAAGTGGTCGAGGTGTACTCAGGACGCGACGGACGGGTTAGATCTTGTAACATTCGATTAGTTGGTGGTAGGTCATTAAAAAGACCTATTCAGAGATTGTGTCTTCTTGAATCCCACGATTAAGTTGTCGATAGATAATGCGACGGGCCCCACTGTGAAAACTGGAACTTTTAAATGTAACATGTGAAACTATTTTTTGTGAAAACTTAAACCCTTTTGGAGAAGAATATTTGAGACTGTAATTTGAGCGATTTAATTGGGAAAACTAGTGTTGAAAGAAAAGGAAGTTGATAATTGCTGCCAACTGCGTTGGTGTTTTGTTTGAGGTTTTTTGAACTTGTAATCCCCTACCCCTTTTGTCTCGTTTCTGAGAATTCACCCTTTTGCTCCATATAACGAGCCTGTTTTGTAGAATAAACTTAGTACCTGTTTTTACTTCAACCTGAGCAGTCGTGGTTATTTCTAACACACACCAAAAAGGAGACACTTTTTGCGCTGACAGAAAACGATTTTTAAACTTGAAGTTACTCGAGACGAATACATCAAGCTCACATTTTGTGCAATATTCACATGTATTGCGTATTGCGATATATCCCAAACGACAGCTACTGACTAATGTAGCTAGGGTTTCGGTACCGGGAAACCAGAGTACCGATTTTCCGTGAAACCCGGTGAAAAATCACGGTATCCGGAACCGGGAATTTTCAAAATAACCGATTCCGTCAAAAAACGTCGTTAAAATGTCATTTTCGTCATTGAAATGTTACAACTTGTAATGTTTCAATGATAAAAATGGCTATTTTTACCATAAAAATGGCTAAAATTGGCCTTTTTTGACGAAAAATGGCTAAAATTAACCTTTATTTACGAAAAACGGCCATTTTTAGCCATTTTTTGTCGCCTGATTTTAATTCCCGGGAGTACCGATTTCCCGGGAATACCGACCATTTTGGTACCGGGAACCGGGAATTGGAAAAGGGCAGGAAAACCGAAACCCTAAATGTAGCTGCAATAATAATAATCGCATTGCAATATATCACAAATTTGCACAGGCCTAGATGGCACCACAATCACAAGACAGAATTGCACAACAGTCTAACAATTGAATTATGCTAGGTGAGAAGTCCTATAGTTAATCGCCGAGGAGGGGTGGATCGAGTCCAAAAAATAAATAAACGCCTGGGCCACAATTTGAAGCTTGACAATGTTTTTTATGAGTAGACCTAGGGTTTCTGTTTTCCCGTCTTTTGGAATTCCCGGTTCCCGGTACCAAAATGGCCGTTACTCCCGGGAAATCGGTACTCCCAGGACTAAAACAAATTAAGCGAAAGGCAACAAAAAATGGCAAAAAATGGCCATTTTCCGTCATAAATGGCCATCTTTAGCCATTTTTTATGGTAAAAATGGCCATTTTCCATGGTAAAAATGGCCATTTTCCATGGTAAAAATGGCCATTTTCCGTAAAAAATGGCCGTTTTTCGTCAAGAATAGTCGTTTTTTCTCAAAAATGACTTTTTTTTTTCTCAAAAATGGCCATTTTTATCCATTTTAACCATTTTTAGCCAGTTCCCAGGGTAAAACTGGCTGTTTTTCGTCAAAAATGGCCATTTTCATCATTGAAACGTAACAAAATGTAACGTTTTAATGACGAAAATGACGTTTCAGCAACAAATTTTTGATTTTTCTCAAATTTCCCGGAACTGTGATTTCTCACTGGGTTTCCCGGTACCGAAACCCTAAGCAGACCAGTTCTTGAACCATACTGAAACAAATAATTAAATTATTTAAAAAAATTCTAAAATTACCGCTGCAGCGCCATATGCTTCCGATGCACTGGCCCAGGCGGCCACCAAACTGGCTCCGATCAAATAGAAGATCGTCCAAACCAAGCAAAACACAAATTCCTAAAAAGAAAACAAAAAACGATAATTCGTTACGGCACGATAAGTTTGCACGGCCGGTCAAACATAAATACTCCTGATAAATTACCAGCAACAACCATGGTATCATGTGTAGACGTTCGATGCCGTGAAACAAGTACATGAACAGCAAAGTGCCCGAAACCCAAAAGCCGGTAACCGCTACGAAGTTGAACCAACTGCCACGAGGATGCGTGCTCCCAGCGTATCCCGACGCCATTATACAGATAAATCCGATAAAATTGAGTATCTACAATAGAATTGCAATTGAATTTCATCATTTTTGAACAAAGGAAAAAAAGAACAAAACAATTATCGGTTATTGTTCGATCACTTCGGTTTGTCTGGGCTTTTGTGGAAACTGAAACTGAACCAAAATGAAATTTATAAAAAAAAAAAAAATTTAATATTACTTTATATTTTATTTATTAACCCTCGCAGCCCCAACCTAAAAAAAATCCCTTACTCTTTTATTGTTTGTTATGATGTTAAATGAAAATACATGAAATTTCAGAATAAAAATCCCAATAGTTTTCGAGAAAAAAAATAAAAACACTTTTGGAGGTCAAAATTGACCCTAGGTTGGGGTGGGGAGGGTTAAAAATTAATTAGAAGTTTATACAATGCTAGACTCGCGAATTAACTTCTGCGCTTCTGCAAAATTTGAAGTTCATATCTCTGAAAGTTCGTAACTCGAATGTTCGGATGTACCCAGGTGTACGACAATCAGAATCTGCGTATCAGAGACTCGAATCTTTCAGAGGATTCGGAATCCGAATCCTCTGAAAGATTCGAACTAAAATTATTTTTTGCAAACTTTTGTAAAATTTTATGTAAAATTTTATGCAAAATTCCTTTTTTTTTCTTTTTAGTAGTTCACTTTTGAAAAATTTAATGCACCGGTAGATGAAGTGGGGCGCGGAAGATCGCCTTGCTTAAAAATGGGTCGCGATGCTAAAAAGTTTGGGAACCCCTGATTTAGATAATTATTTTAATAGAAAAGTCAAAAAAATATTTTAACTTTTGTCCAATATTCGACAAAAAATTCAAAATTTTTACAAAATATAAAGATTCAGGTTTCGAAGATTCGAAAGCCGATGTCAGAGATTCGGTTGAATGTCGTACCCCCTGATTATTATTTATTACCCACAAACTCAAACCATGTACCGGTAGTTATTGGACATACCAACCGACAAGTGGAATTTCTATATAAACATATTTTTTTTCCAACTCCGTGGAACAACTTACAACCACTACAAGTTTAAGGATTCCTGGGATCGTGTAGATGTAAGACGGATCGAAGCGACACGGCGCAATTACAACACGAGTCGAAGTTGTCGTCGTCGTCGTCGTGTGGCTACTTGGAAAATTCCCCGTCGTTGCCATAACTCCTAAACGAGAGGAAAAACAAAATCAAAATAAATTCACACAAATTATTAACATCCAAAACCACAATTCCAAACTCATGTTTATTCATGTCACTTCATGCATGGCCGTCTCCTTTCCACTTACTATAACCGACAATTCTTAAACAAATTTCAAGGTTCAACTTCAACCCATAAAACCGAATTCACAAGAAAAATAATCCCAAATAAATAGAATTGTGTCTATATTTATTTGTAACATCAAAAAAAAATATTTCTAAGTAAATTTATTATAAGTAATGGTTGAAAATGTACTTTTCTGACTGTTTTCTATGTGTTTTGTGGTTTAAAATATTTTTTTTCAATTTGTTTTCTAGGTTTTGGCCAGTGACCTGGTGCTGGCAGTTTGAAGATAACCTAACTTAGCACATCTGGGTCGGCGTCGTTATGAAGGGGTTCGAGCGGCTACGCCCAATCAATGTTCTTTTTCCACCACTTTTCCAATTATTTCGCTCGGATATTGTTTGCTGAGTGGGAATATTGTTAATTGACGAGTCGTTTTTGGATTTTGGGCGTTTTTGGGTGCGATTCGGCGAGTGACACGAGCGTTTTAATCGATTTGAACCGCGAAAATGAAGCGTATGTTGCGACGTGTGTCGGTAAATGGGTTTGAAATAGATAAAAATGAATTGAGAATTACCTGTTTGTCTGATAAATTCCCGGCGGAATTGGAACTGATAAGGAAATGCTGATACGGAATCGGAAAACTATGGTCAAAACCCAAAAAAGGTGGCCACTCCTTCCTCAAACGGATCTCGTTACGGATGGGATTTCACGAGATCTCATGTGACGCAAGGACCTTGAGTACACCGAATTTCAAAAGTGAAATCAACATGTGGTTTTTTATCTTAAAAAAAAAAGCAAACAAACCAAAAATATTTTTATCCAACAAAATCTTTTATTCGAAATTATTTAAATTAATAAATTTAAAAAGAAATAAAAATTAAAAAAGTTTTCAAAACCAACAACAGGTGTCGGTGCGAATTTAACATGGCATTTCTATGGAGAGACACGAGAGGACGAAAGGTCATTGAATGCATCCACCCCGAGGCAAATAAAACACAAACGAACCAATCGCACAACTTTAATGAAAATATTAAAATATCAAACGCCTTGGGCCGTGAAATGGCCGGCCAATAAACGATCAAGGCCAAAAACACACTTGGTCGCGAGTCAAAGCCGAAGTTGTTGCAGCCGCGATCGAGTTGGGAAAACCTAAATGGCGGAACAGGCGCAAACGAAAAACAACGCGGCGGCACCTCCGCCGCAACGGATCAGCGATGTGATTTCGACCGAGGGACTCAACATCAACCCGCGATACTTCGTGTCGATCCCGGGGATCTTCAAGATAGTGCAATGGGTATGCGAAAGATCGTGCCTCGCCCCGTTATCTCAAGGACTAATCTTGATGTTTACTTCCTCCTTCAGGTGTTAGCAGTAATTTGCATTGCGTGCGCAGCCCCCGCAGTGTTTCCAGGCGCGCACTGGTTTCTGTTTGTCGTCGTCGCCTTTTTCATCGGGAGTTTTGTGTGGATGTGCGTTCACTTTTTCAGTGTTCCCACAATTATTAGTGCCTCGATACCATGGCTACTTATCGTGGGTTTATAGAAAAAAAATATAGAAATATAAATTTTAAATTTTTGTTTGGATTTCGTGTAGGAAATGATCTATTCGGCGGTAGGGTCGGTCCTGTATTTCATAGCGGCCGTGGTGCTGTTGGTGCAGGCGACCGATAACAAACGGAAGGCGGTTATGATTTTTATATACGGGAGGTCGCAATGGGATGCCTATATAGCAGCAGGGGTGAGTTCATGGTCATCTTTTTTTTCTTTTTCTTTTTTTTTTTGATGGAACTTGTTGCAAATAAGAAAAAAAAATTTTTGTCAGGGATTAAGTTGGGAAGACAGCGTGAAAAAGTCGTCAACAGGTTGAACCTCGTTATAACGAAGTTCGTTGTAACGTTTTTTTTTTATAAAGCAATTTTTTTTTGCTTTTATAAAAAATTCCAAAGTTAAAATAAAATTTATTTATTTTCGATATATTTATTTTTTTGAAAAGAATTTTTCTCACCTTGGTCTTTGAATTTCGTTAAAACGAGGTTTTACACGAACTTCCGTGTTAACCTATGAGTATTAGGCTTATTTTAAATATCTCCTGTCATGTTTATCCAATTATAATGCTACTACTTGACTTCCCCTGACCTTTTCATCCGCGGATGAAGATTCATCTTTTAAAAAAAAAATAAAAATAAAATAAAATAAAATAAATTCAAAATTCAAAATGGCCGACCGTATTTAATTTCATTTCTTTTTCTTCTCCCCTCGACTCGACCCAAATGATGCGAGGCGAAACGATTTTCCACCGTCTCTTGAACTACAACACACTCTAATCACTTCCGGTATACCTGACGAACTAACAATAGTCTTTTCTTCGTTTCATTTTAGGTTTTTGGGATGTTCAACTGCATTGTTTTCGGACTCGAGGCTCTGTTTCACTTAAAAGCATGGAGGGCAGCGGCGGTAACAACAACACCAATAAGAAATTCAACTTGATTTTCATTCGTCCTCTTTTTTTTTAAATTTCCATTTAAAAATACCAAAAAATAAAAAAAAAATTAAAATAATTTTTTTTTTTTTTATAAAAAAAGATCATTATATTTTCGTAGTTTTATTACTGTTACATCAAGTGTTAGTTGCACTAATTTGTATTGTCTGCACTAACTCGTATTGTATTTCTTTTATTTTAATCATCGCAATAAAAATTGTTTTATTTATTATTGTTTGCTTGTTTGTGTGCTGGAGATTCGTCCAAGGTTAACGGGGTGTGTTGCATTTCCGGATCGTGCACGCATGCGTACTGTTGTGGGCGGTTCTACCTTCGCGTGAGTGTTTTCTAAGCACGAATAAATCGTTGAATTCGTTTTGAACGATCTTTTCTTGTTTCTCTTTTAAAAAAATAAAAAATAAAAATTTAAAACATTTATCAAGTGCGATTTCATTTTGTTTTCGAATTTTACAGCTAGATGGCGCAGCGGTGTGGCAGCCATCTTAAGTTCTTGTTGCACACGTTTTTTTTTTCTTGTTCTTTTTGAGGATAGTTTAAGACTGTTTTGGGCATCCAAATGGGGAAATATAAACACCAAAAATGGAAGCTATATATAGATGTTGGTTGGGGCGTCATCAGTATCAGGTTTCTAACATTCACACCCATTCATTTAGGATTTATCTTCGTTTTTTTATTTTGAATTTAAATTTAGGTCTGGAATTCATTAATAGTGGTCTTTATCACTTGGACTGGAGTAGGTTAAACTGTGCATTATTAGCATGTAAATTGCGAATTGGAATATTCATAATTGAATTAAATGTTTAAAGAGTAAAAGAATGTAGTATTTGTGTCATGATCATATTTCCATTTATTTATTTATTTATTTATTTCTAGGGGTCCCACTTCGGTTGATCAGTTTACCAAAAATAAAATAAAAATAAAAAATAATTTCTCTCCAACGATGCAACAAGCAGAGAGTGACCGGTTGTCAAACAAGAAATTGAAATCAAACACCGAGAGGCAAAAGGTATTGGTCAAATAACAGAATGTCCAGAATATACAGAGTGCAATAGCACTGTTCACTACGGGAACCACATACAGTCGAAACTCTTTATAACGAATCGCGATATAACGAATTATCGCTATAACGAATTGTTGAAAATGACTTGGTTGGCCAGCCATAGAACACCATGTTAAATATTTTCGTTATAACGAATTTCGATATAACGAATTATTCGTTATAACAAACAAGTTTCAGGTACACTATAATACCCATAAGCTCTCATTACAACGAATTTTCAAAACTGATCACATCACTCACAACATCCGATGCCCATATTTAGAAAACAAAGAAAAATGAAAATGGCTGCCAAATGAAAGGCAATTTTGATTTACGACAAGCTGAACATTATTGATGCCATTGACAATGCCAAGAAGCCATCAATTGTAGCAGAGGAGTTTAATTTGTCCCCGTTCTACAATTTCCAACAATTTTAAGGAATCGGGATAAAATTAACAAGAAACTTGCAAGTGGTAATCAAGGTTTACAAAAAAATAGTGTTTGGTGCTAAAATTTGATTTTTCACCTAATTCGTTTTAACGAATTATCGTTATAACGAATTAATTCGTCCAGTCCCTTGCGATTCGTTATAAAGAGATTCGACTGTATAATAATAAGTAGACCCCGGATATTTATACAAAATAAAATGACCGATTTTCACGAAATATGCAATTTAGCCAATTTCGGCTTTTTATTCAATATAAATATATTCTATGCATTTATGCATTTATCCGGCGTCTAATAATAAGTATTGGCATGGGCTCACACAACGGCCGAAGCCTACAAGACGGTTGACAGGAGTATATGGTATTGTGTTTGCGATGTGACACTTAGCATGCATGGCCTTTCGGCAGAGTGGCCGTCTGGAGTTTCGGCCATGCAAGCTGCAATCTGTGGGACGATTTTTTAAGGACCCAAACTTGCGTTTACTGTATGAGAAATATATCGATCAATATTGATTGATATATCTGTATTGTACAAAGTAAGATTTTAATTAGATGGCTTTGATTGGTCTTTGCACTTGAACCGTTGGTGTAAATAGTTGGATGTGTGTTAACATCTGCACAAATGTCTTGTTTTCGACCGATTAGACCGATTAGACGTCAAATCAGACGTAATAACAGCTGTCAAATGTTGAGTATTATCCAAGAGAGAATCTACAAAAGTACCAACATATTGCCAGAAATGTAATCATGTGATTTGCTTCCAACAGAACACGTCTAAGTTAAGTATGTATGTTTTTGTGAGATAATAAAATTGTCATGATTCGACTTACTGATCTTAGAAACCAAGATGACCGACTTATATACCTGTGATGGGAACAAATGAGGAGACATGTTTAGTATGTAATAATACAATAATACAAGAACTTTTATTTCCCAAATTGGTAGGGTGTTCCCCAAAATTAAGATACAACTAAAACAAATACAAAAAAGAAAAAAACCGAAAAATTCTACTAAAACAATTTACCGGCAAATGGATATTTAAACTAAAAACGGACGCAACGAGAAAGATTAGTTGATACCGCGCCAGATTAGTCGCACAAGGCTTTCGCCAAACCCTCGGAGTCGACTATGATGAAGTCTTTAGCCCGGTTGTGAATTTAGTCCTAATCAGATGTTTCTTCTGTCTCCTCAGCCGCGGCTCTTATTCAAAACTGCCTTTTTTGTCAGCAATTACAACTTCGAAGCGTATGTTCATCGTTCGTGAGGTTAAATACGGAAGCAACACCGTTGCAGAAGAGCAGTCGTAATACCACTGCATAACAATAACTTTACCAGAAATTTGTAAAAAAAAACAACTAAATGATGGATTTAATTGATCCAATGTTGTTGCTTATCCACAAAGATGTCCAGTGTCACCAGGTCTGGAGGGAGCCTTTAACATTGCGCTTAATTGAAAGAGTTTGTGGCGCACATGGGGCTGTAGTGTGTGATTGCCTGCTTGGTCTGGGTAAAAAATCAGTAGAGCAATAATGGAATTGCTGAAAAAACAATTTGTTTTGACCAACTGGCATTTCATGCAGCCATGTAAGAGGAAAATGAAAAAAGAAAACAGCAATTTTCTGCATTCAAATGAGTGAAGCAACACTGAAAATTCCATCAAACTGAAACCAAAAAAAAAATTGCAGAAGAAGATCGACATCGCACCAAAATGGACGTTCATTAAATTCCAAACAGCAAAAGAATAAAAAAAATAAAAATTCCCGAGTTGTTAAACACATCAAACGTTAGTCGTCTACTACATGATGAATCTCGCACCATATTAAATCTGAAGAATGAAAAATAGCTTGACATTTCGAACTTGAAACAAACTCAAACGAAAAAAAAAAATCCAATAATTCAAAACTAGAAATTGATGATCACATGCGAACTGGACGTCGCTGGAAGTCACGGTTTCCGGTCCCCATCACAAATTCCTCCGTCCACTCAAAGATATAAATAATAACGGGGTGTCTGCAAGCCGTTGCGCCCATTTGAAATGAGTATATAAAATAAATGGTTATTGCTGACTGCAAATAGATATTTTTATCTCGTATAAACTTGCGTCTACTTTAGAAAATTGCAATTTTCTTAAAAAAAATTTTAATAGTACAAAAGATGTGAGGAGTAGTCGTTTTTAAACTAAATAAATGTTGCTCTACAAGTTTACAATTGGAAATTTCCGTCTATCTCTAACGGTTTCCAAGATAATTTTCCAATGACCTTGATGGAACATCCCAAGGTCAAATTTTGGGTCACCGAAAAATTGCCCCCACCCAACTTTAATACTTTATCGTCATTGGATTAGATGCATTGTCAGCACTTTCAGAAATATTTAGTAGAGTTACAGACTTTTTTTACAACCCAGCGTACAAGCGACACCGATAATCGGACGTTTCTGTTCAATAAGTTTCAATTTTTATTACAATTTTATAGAATTCCCCTAAATTCCCCTAAATCAAAAATTGACACGCACACAACCCGACGACCCCCAGTCATTGTTCATCGCTTACAAGTCCAATGACTTTCCAGCGTGCAAACAAACCACACATAGGCCATTGCTGCCTTTATCCAATAGAGATTTCACCCTTGGTGTATCGATCCTGTAAGAAAACGCATTTCAAGGTCCATGTGCCCTAACTCACGTCCCGCCTTTCCTTTCGCATCGAACCAGACGAGCTCAATGGCACTTGTGAAGCGACGACTTTAATTTATCTCATCTTTAATTAATTAAATTTCGCGAAGAAACGTGAACATCGAAACAGTAATTAATTGAGTGTTATCGGCTTAATGTCGTCGCGCGCCCTCGTTGGAGGGAATCCGTTTCAATGCGATTGTTCCTCGTCATACTCACTCGCCGCAATCTCATCAAAGCACCCGATGGGTCAACAGTCCCGTGACCGTCGCATTGTTTATCGCAAATTAGTATTCCTCCATGATAAATCACGTTACCAAACTCAATTGATTCGTCGAGCGCGCATCTTCCGTAGTGACGCGGCTCGATAACGGTGGATCGAAATGAACCCAGTGTCCGGTCTATGCAGGCTCGGATTATGCTTTTTCGAGAGCGCTATAGATCAATTTTTTAACGGGTCGTCTCTTGTAATTTTTTTTTCTTCTAAAATTGAAGAATTTTGGTCTAATAATCAATTTTTTCGGCCTAAAATTGGATTTTTTAACCTAAAATTGGATTTTTTTAACCTAAAATTAAATTTTTTTTACCTAAAAATTGGAATTTTTGGGTTAAAATTGTACATTTTGGGCTAAAATTGTATATTTTGGGCTAAAATTGTATATTTTGGGCTAAAATTGTATATTTTTGGGCTAAAATTGTTTATTTTGGGCTAAAATTGTATATTTTGGGCTAAAATTGTATATTTTGGGCTAAAATTGTATATTTTGGGCTAAAATTGTATATTTTGGGCTAAAGTTGTACATTTTGGGCTAAAATTATATATTTTGGGCTAAAATGGTACATTTGGGCTAAAAGTGTACATTTTGGGTTAAAATTGTATATTTTGGGCTAAAATAGTATATTTTTGGGCTAAAATTGTTTATTTTGGGCTAAAATTGTATATTTTGGGCTAAAATTGTATATTTTGGGCAAAAATTGTATATTTTGGGCTAAAATTGTATATTTTGGGCTAAAATTGTATATTTTTGGGCTAAAATTGTTTATTTTGGGCTAAAATTGTATATTTTAGGCTAAAATTGTATATTTTGGGCTAAAATTGTATATTTTGGGCTAAAATGGTACATTTGGGCCTTAAAGTGGTTTGTTTAACCAAAAATTAAATTTTTTGACCAAAAATTAAATTTTTTGACCAAAAATTAAATTTTTTGACCAAAAATTAAATTTTTTGACCAAAAATTAAATTTTTTGACCAAAAATTAAATTTTTTTAACCTAAAATTAAATTTTTTTGACCGAAAATTAAATTTTTTTGACCTAAAATTAGATTTTTTTGGCCTAAAATAAGATTTTTTGCTCTAAAATTAGATTTTTTGCTCTGAAATTAGAGTTTTTGCTCTGAAATTAGAGTTTTTGCTCTGAAATTAGATTTTTTGTTCTAAAATTAGATTTTTTGGTCTAAAATTATATTTTTTGGTCTAAAATTAAATTTTTCGGCCTAAAATTACCTTCTTTCGCCTAAAATTATTTTTTTTATGGCCTGAATTTAAATCTTTTGGCCTAAAGTTAAATTTCTTTAATTCCGATCCGGGCCCCCTAAATAAAAATGAGCTCTATAGATAATCAATTTTTTCTCATTGCCATAATCCGCCCCTTTTGGTCCGTACCGCCTCTATTTTCATTTCCATTGACCCCCACGCGTCCAACAACGTGCCCCTCTACCCTAACCGACATTTCTCTCCATTATTTCCCCCCATTTCGCCACCTCGCGTCGAACCTTCCCACTTTTCGTTTCCCCCAACTTTATCCGAGCAGCCGTGACGCACGCGCCTGTTTGATTGAGTTGACCCCTTTAAGGCGATCCGCGGACCCCACAAAGGTTCTCAAACCGACAACGAACTCCCATTGGCTGCCCATATCTCCCTCAAACCCCATTTGTCGGCACACACCGCAGTCGCCATAGCAACCACCAACTTGGCGCGCACGGTCAAGAACAAAAAAAAACACCCACAAGACGCGCGCGTATCCCCCGAGAAAAACAAACCGCCGTCCACTTGGCAGCCAAAAGCCGACGCGGATAGATGGCCGCTCTGGCCAGTCCCCTGCTCGTCCGACGACCGCTGGACGGGCTCAACGCGTCCAGAGTGCGCCTCGCGTGGAGCGTGGACGAGGGCGACCTGGAGCAAGTCCGCTACTCCTTGGCGCTCACCGCCGTCTTCTGCTTCGCCTACGCGCTCGTGTTCGTCATGGGCATGGTCGGCAACGTCGTCGTGCTGCTCGTCATCGTCCGCAACCCGCACATGAAGTCCGTGACCAATTGCTTCATAGGCAACTTGGCCATTGCCGACACTCTGGTCATCCTCTTCTGCCTGCCCGCCACGCTGGTCGGCAACATCTTCGAAGGTAAATGCAATTTTTTGGGGGTTTTTGGAGGGTTTTGGCGAGTGTTTTTGGCGTTTGTTCGGCGTCGTTTGATCGCCGTCACGTGAATAACGGGTTTGGAATTGCGTCGGGCTTTTGTGTGACATTTGTTTACTTTAATGAGAAACTCCATCACACGAAGTAGGTCAGTCTTTTCATTTCGTCCGATCTTGTTTGGCACGTGTTTGGTTTTATTAGTCTCTTCTGTTCGATGCGGAGAGCCGCGTCGACCAATAATACAACAATACACTTTGTTTGGAGTGCCCTTCAAGGTCAAACTGCACATGCGCTCATCTTCGCCCGTCCAAATTGCCGAGTTGGGTCTCCATGAGGTATTGCAGTGAAGCGCGGCGCACATATCTGTGTGTCTTTACACCAAATTCTGCTTTTAACGTTGCAAAAAGAAAGTGTGTTAAAAGAAGACAAACAAAGGGAATTCCCCAAAGATTTCCTAGACAACAAACGAGACGAATATTACAAAATTATTCATTTTGGCCTAAAATTGGTTTGTTTCAGCTGAAATTTAATTTTTTGGTCTAAAATTTGATTTTATGGGCTAAAATTTGATTTTATGGGCTAAAATTAAATTTTTATCGCCTAGAATTTGATTTTTTGGCCTAAAATTAGATTTTTTGGCCTAAAATTTGATTTTTTGGCCTAAAATTTGATTTTTTGGCCTAAAATTTGATTTTTTAGCCTCAAATTTGATTTTTTGGCCTAAAATTTTATTTTCTGGCCTAAAATTTGATTTTTTTGGCCTCAAATTTGATTTTTTAGTTTAAAATTTGATTTTTATCGCCTTAAATTTGATTTTTTTGCCTCAAATTTGATTTTTTAACCTAAAGTTTGATTTTTTAGCCTAAAATTTGATTTTTTAGCCTAAAATTTGATTTTTTAACCTAAAATTTGATTTTTTAGCCTAAAATTTGATTTTTTAGCCTAAAATTTGATTTTTATCGCCTAAAATTTGATTTTTTTGCCTCAATTTTGATTTTTTAGCCTAAAATTTGATTTTTTTAAAAAATAAAACTGTGTTAAATCAACATAAATCGCGGTAAAACAGAATTGAATTAATTTTTCTAGACCGTAATAAATCAAAATCGTGTAAAAACAGAACGTGTTGCAGTGAAGCGCGCGCCGTGGATGTGTTGCAGTGAAGCGCTGCTGAGATGTATTGCAGCGAAGCGTGGGCCAGATTTCGGAGTTTCATTTCCTGGTTTATTTACTATTGTTGTTGTTTATTATTTTTTGTTCTTCGATTAATAGACCCCGATGTTTTGCAATCTCTTCCTTCTTCTTTTAATTTTCTACCGTTGCACGCGAGTCTCCGGATTAACCCCACTCGCTACAACGTAATTGTTTCCTCCACAAAACCAATCAAAATTTCTTGTAAAGGAATCCTCGTCGGATTTGATCCATGTGGGCGCCGATCACGTGACGGGATTTCAAGCTGCTTCTCCTTTTCTCTCCATTTCATCCCCAAATTCCCCCCCCCCCCCCAAAAAAAAAAATTTTTTTTTCACCAAACCCGAAGTGGATTTCAAGCCTAAAATCGCCTTTTTTCGCCTCCATTTTATTTATTTGTTAATTTCTGGTCGAAACTGATGGAGTGTTCGCGGCAGAGAAGGGAAACCATTTATTAAATCACGTGACTAAACGTTTGGCGCGATAAGAAGTCGAATGTTGCTTCTTTCGCCGTCGGGTGTCGCAAGATGTTAATCAAGAAGTGAAAAATGTCCTCTCGCTTCCCTCTCGCTCGTCGTAAATTCACTTTTTCCAATAAATAAAAATTCGAGCAACTTTATTTGGAAATTATAGCGATAACTTTTTTCTTTTGCAGCGTGGATTCTGGGAGTGTTTATGTGCAAATCCGTGTCATATTTGCAAGGAGTGTCGGTGAGCGCGTCCATCAACACTTTAGTGGCCATTTCAATTGACAGGTAACTATTTAAAAAGTGTGTGTGTGTTTGCGTGTGCGTGTACATAAATTAAATTGAAGTTTGTGTGTGTGGCGTTAGGGGTTGCCAAGTTGACTTTTGCTCCCGCTAATGTGATTAGTAGCGTGGTCGTGGATTGTGAAACCTGTTCGGACTTTTTCGACTTGTTTTCAATCAGGAGTCGAGTTGGTTTTGGTGTTTGTTGTGACAAAACGGGCAGTTTGTTGTTTGGAACGATTTTTCGTGTTAAAAATGTGTGAATGTTTTTGGGAAAAATGCAGGTGGAGTTGAGATTATTTGAATTGTTTGATTATTGATTTTTGTTTTTTAATTGGTAAAAAATTGGATTTTTGAATTGAAATTGGAGTTTTTGGTCCAAGTTTTTGCAATGAAAGTTGAAATAATTTTGTTGGGAAATGAATAAATAAGTTTTTGCATTTATTATTGCAGTTTTTGTCGTAATGTGCGTTTGGTCTAAAAAATTTGGAATTATTTGGTCTAAAAATTGGAATTATTTGGTCTAAAAATTAGAATTATTTGGTCTAAAAATTGGAATTATTTGGTCTAAAAATTGGAATTATTTGGTCTAAAAATTGGAATTATTTGGTCTAAAAATTGGAATTATTTGGTCTAAAAATTAGAATTATTTGGTCTAAAAATTGGAATTATTTAATTTTGAATTATTAAATAATTTAATTTTTTTTTAAAAAATGCAAAAATCAGATTTTCAATTTAAAATTGCAGTTTTTGGTCCAAATTGTGCATTTTTGCCTTCAAAATTCAATTGAAGTTTTTTTTGTCACAACATGCATTTGCTCTTAAAATTGGAATTATTTTGCCCTGAAAATTGAAATTATTTTAGCCCGAAAATTTTGTCAAAAAACCAACTTATGCATTAAAAACAGCATTTTTTTGTGCAAAATATTCCTTCTTTCGTGTAAACATTGCAGTTATATCGTCCAAATGATGCATATTTGCACTCAAAATTAAAACTAACTTGTCAAAAAAAAAAATTTGCATTTTCAAATCACAGGTGTGCACCCAAAACTCCATTTCCAAACTCTATTAATCACCAAAAAACCTTTCTCGCCCCGACATTGCACAATCAACACGACAAAACTTACCTCACTTAACCATCCTTCTCCCTGCCTTCTCTTCATCCAAAACAGCAATAAATCCATCAATCCCTGCTTCGACAATCCAATACCCAGCCGCACCTCCATCTAACGGCAAAAATACAAAACCATCAACCAACAAAAACTCCCTTTACAATAAAATATCAACCGATTGATAATTTCTCTAATAAAAAAAAAATTAAAAATTAAAAAAAAAATAAAAAATACCACCTGGACACCAAAACAAACTCTCCCCAAATTATTCCGAATCCAATTCGCACTTTCCAGTGCCAAAAACAACAATAAAACAGCAAATAAACCAATTTTCGCTTTGACCGCAGGTTCCTCGCCATCTGCTACCCAATGCGCTGCCAAATCTCCGGTCGCATGTGCCGCCTCATCATCCTCATCATCTGGATCTGGTCGCTCGTCATCTCCGTTCCCTGGGCCGTCTACTTCCAAGTCGAACCCTACAGAAACGGCGACGAATACACACTGCCCATCTGCCAAGAAGTGTGGCCCAAACAAGCCGACTTCCAACTCGTTTACTACCTCGTCGCGCATCTGTTGCTCTGCTACCTGTTGCCGCTCTCGCTCATCAGCATCTGCTATCTGCTCATTTGGCGCCGCGTGTGTCGGCGCCAAGTGCCCGGCGAGACCAAGGGACACGGTTTCGGCGTCGACCACATCATCCACAAGTCGAAAATCAAGGCCATCAAGATGCTGCTGGCCGTCGTCGTTCTCTTCGCGCTCTCATGGCTCCCGCTCTACGCCATCTTCACGCGCATCAAGTGCGGGGACGACCTGGTGGCCGGGAGTGGCGAAGAAGCGCTGTTGCAGGCGCTCACGCCGTTCGCCCAGTGGTTGGGAGCCTCGAATTCCTGCATCAATCCGCTGCTCTACGCTTTTTTCAACTCAAAGTTCCGCTCGGGATTCAAGGCGCTGCTGACGAACTCCGGACTGTGCTGCTGGGTGGCCGGGAACCACTCTTCGCTCCGTCCGGGCGGGACGTTCCGCTCGAGTAGCACTTCCAAGGCGTCCAGCAGGGCGAGCGTCATTGAACATAAAATTACTTTGCTTAATTTCTCGCCCGTAACCCCGATTTGAATATTTTTTATTTATTTAATTTAATTATTTTGATTATTCAATGTTGTATCGCATGAATTGAGTTTGGAGTTTGGAATATGTTTGTTTTCGCATCTACTAATCTTTATTTATCGTTTGTTTTTGTTGTGATTTGTGTTTCAACGTTGTTGATATGAAATTGTAACGTTTATTATTATTATTATTATTGATATTACATAATTTTCGTCCTTGGTTTTGTTGTTGTGAATCCAGCGATGTCTGATGGGGTGTTTCTCGATCAATTCCAATTTGAGGAACCCACACACGTTGAATAGTGTCTGAATGCAATAACAATTGAGAAATGAAAGCAAATAAACTGTCCGAAGAAGAGTCGGAGGCGGAAAACATGAGTAACCATAAATTTGTTGACGTTACAAAGAAAAAAACACTTTTTGCAGGTAAAATTGATACGTGTTGATGTTGTTGTGCAAGTGACAGCAAAAAATTACAAGAAACAAGATTTCCAACGGATATTAACCAGTGGCAAACAGCAACAAAATAATTCGCCAAAATAGGTCGAAAAAGTGGATAATATCGTCAAAGAAAATTCATCGGGAGAAAAATAAAGTTTGTAATGAGTTTTATTATTTCTTTTGCTCGGATAAAAACGAAAAAATGTCGTTTCCGTCTTGTCATGGTTTAACAATAATTAAAAAATAAGTAAAAATAAAAATAAAAATAATAAATCCAAAAAATTCTAAATTTATGCAAATTCGTGTCTTAATTTATCCAAAAAAAAAAAAAAAAGCAACCGACAATCACTTGTTGATGAGTGTCGACTCGCAGCGAGCAAACCTCGCACTGTTGCAGTGCGTACACTCGCGGTGCGCGCGAAACCTGACGGCGGTGTGCGCGCCGATCGATTTCCGGTACCAGAAAGAACTTTTGATAACCCAGACGGTGTGGGATAACCCATTGTGATCACATGACTCCTTTGTTTGCCTCCACGTCCTCCAGGCGCGTTAAAGGGTCGATTTATTCCAACCAGTGTGGCGTCAAAGGGTTCACTCGGCCCTGACCTTGCACCTTTAAGCGCGCTAATTAATACGAAAAGGCAAAAATAATTTCCATTTTGTTGCCACCTGGGGACGCCCAGCCGCACCACTCCTCGCCATCCAAAACGCACGGGGGTCCCTCCAACATCCAACAAACTCCAAACCGGAAGTCCAACCAACTAATTAAAAAAAAACCCAAAAAAACAAAAAAAAACTCGCCCAAAGTGTAAAAATAATTACCAAAACGGTACGGGGTACCAAATGGTACTCTTTGGTACCATTTGGTACCATTTGGTACGAGTTTGGGCCGTGTTTGCAGTTGCTCTTTAGCCTTGAAGGCACATATCTTAGAGACCTTGTTTTGATCGGTTGCTAGGTAACGATTGCCCGCCCTTTACCTGGCTGCGATCGGTCCGAGTTCTCCCTTCCCCGTCCCGCTCATGGAACCCGCCCACGCAACTCATAGCGAGGCCCCACGTTCGTCGCGCGCCAGGCGATTCGAGCGCCTCCATCAGGTTCGTGCGAGACGCCATTGCAAAACCAACGCACCCGCCAACGCACAGGTAAGAAGGAGGCACAAGTGCTTTCGCTCGCATTACCATTGGCAAGTGCATGAGTAGTCCGTAGGGTTCGCGAAGGTCACGCATGGGGGGCTGGTGGGAGGGAGCGGCGCAGTTCGACATTGGCGACAAGAAGGGAACGGTTACCCCCTCGCACAAATTGATTTTTGCAATTAACTTGTAATTTAATTTGGTACGGATTACACATATTTAATTCAGCTCGCATTTCGTTTTGCTCAACCCACACCCCCGTTGCTTGATATACCTTACTCCCCCCTTATGTGATTTTTCCATATTTTTTTTATTTTTTATTATTATTTTTTTTTTTTGTGTGTGTTTGGTGGGAAATTGTTATTTTTATTTTTGTTTTAATGTTTTAATATTTTAATATGTAAACGTTTTTTTTTTTTTGTTTTTTTTTTATATTTATTTTTTATTATTATTTTTTTTTTATTTTTATTTCATTTTATTCTTCTGCCGGAATCGATCGGTCGATTGACCGACAGGTGAAATTCGTTTCGTGTGGCTTTAATTAGACACAGTAAAAAGCAATTTGGTGGAAATTTGATTTTTCGTTCGAAAAAATTGAAAAAGAAAAAAAAAAAAAAGAGAAAAAAAAAAAAAACGTGCGTTTTCCGCACTAAAACGCGCATGGTGCGCAGCGACGCAAGCAAACCCCAAAAATCCAACCGAATTTCCTTGCAAAACTCAATTTTTCTCTTAAACATTAATTAAAAAAAAAGAATAAATTTCAATCCAAACGCAAAAAATATATTTCTATCTTATTCTTTTCCCGTTCTCCTTTGCTCGCACTTGCACCCTGGTAAAACGACGTCACGCACGCATGCGCGCTGCATTTCGGCATCGGTATAAACCAAAGCAAGGCAGGCAGTTTTGTTTCGTGTGTTTTGCAGGTCGGTGCGCGAGCGACAACAACCAGGATGACCAGACATTGCGGCCGCACCTCGGTGCCAGTGCACACATGAACGCGACCGGGTGTGGCGGCTTCCGGACAATGTCCCGGGTGCTGACTTTTCCCTCCTTCTTGCAACACGGCTCGTGGGCCAACAACAACACGGTGGCCGACGCGCCCACGTCCGGCGACGCCTCGGAAGATGCGACGGCCGACGGGCCCGGCGCGGACGGCCGCGTGGGACTCGTGGGACTCGTGGGCCTCGCGTGCGCCAACAACGTGTCGCAGCCAAACTCCTACTACTTGCCCGAAGAGGCGCTCTTTCGGCACTCGTTCGGCGTCTCCGCGCTCTACTGTCTCGCCTACACGGCCGTTTTCATCGTGGGACTCTTCGGCAATTCCTTCGTCGTTGCCGTCGTGTATCGAGCTCCACGCATGCGCACCGTCACCAATTTCTTCATCGTCAATTTGGCGATGGCGGACATTCTAGTGCTCGTCTTCTGTCTGCCGGCCACGCTGCTGGGCAACTTGTTCGTGCGTAAGTACAAACCAAAAACACATTTTTTATTATTTAAAAAAAATATTTATAAAAAAAAAATTTATATATAAAAATATATATAAAAAAGGATTGACGTGCAAGTGGATGTGTCGGGCCGAGCACACAGGTGGGACGTGGGGTTGGGCGCGGGCAATCGATGTGACTTTGTGTTTATCGCGATCTTATTCGCGGTCAGCGGATCGGGGGGTGCGGGAGCGCGCACGGAGCCCACCCCGGGCCCGATTGCACGTCGAATCGACTCCCGAGACACCTCTTTGTCGACCGAATGCCACACTTCCGGTCCAAACGATGCGGCATCTTTAACGCGTGCATTTTTCTCCTCCGCGCCCAACCATTGTGGGCCTCCTTTAATCTACTTCCTCCCCGTCACAATGCAGTGAGTTTGGTCGCGCGATGGCGGCAAAGAAATATATATATATTTATTTCGATAAGGTCGGACGGAAAATCCGTACGAAAAATAAACGCAAAATACTCGACAAAAAAAAATATTTTTTATTTTTAAAAAAAAAAAAACCAAAAAAAAAAAAAAAGTCGACTTTTGTCGCGCGAAAATTGCGGATATATCGATATTCGGTGACCTGTTGGCTGCCACGGACGCCAGGGGTGGAAAAGCGTCTCCCGGGAGGTAAGGCGAAACCCGCGTTACCTTGGAAACGGGAACACAAATGTCAAAACCGAGAATTTTGACCTCTCGCTTCGGAATGCGCGGGTCGGGCGCGAAAAAAAAACCCAAAAATAAAAAATAAAAATAATAATCAATGTGTGGGCGGATGTTGTGTTTGGGGGTGCACATGTGTGTGTGTGTGCGTCTCACCAAGATGGCGTGCCCGGGGGCCATGTATCACGCGAAACGCGCGTGATCATGGCAAATTGATCGATGCTAACTCTTTGGTTTCGAACGAAAATGTGATTGATTAGTCGCGCCTGACCTATATTTGGGCGAGTGATTTTGTGCGCGCGAAAAGTGACGACGTATTTTTACACGTCATTAACCCGTTTTGCTTCGGCCGTACCTGGCCGAGACAAATGACCAAACCCGGCACGCAAAACGACCAACGACCATATATATATATATATATATATAATGCAACAAACACTCGCTTAAATCGGGGCGCGACAATTAAGACGAATAAATCACGTCATTTGCAGGCTGCCATTTTTCAAGGCCGTCCGTCTCTCGCTCGCTCTCTCTCTCTCTCTCTCTGCGTGAAGATGGCACGTGCCCTATCTTTTGCGCCGTTGCCGTGGCAACGGATCGAATCGAGAGCGTGTCGCGGGAGGGCCAAGTGGGGTCCGAGCGAGCGACCGGCGTCCGTTCCGGCTGTGTTGTGCCGCGTGCGCGTCTCATTAGCTGTTCCGTGGTCTCGTTTTATGGTCGCTTCTTTCATTATAGTGTAGCCTCAGGGATATTTTCCAAGGATCATTATGACCACCAGGTGTCGCCAACCGACACTTCTTGTCACCATCTGCTTCCCCGCGTCCACCTTCTTATTGGGCCCTGCCTGACATTTTCTTGACCTTTAAACCAAACTGCCCGTGCGGCGCGATGGTACTCTGCGGTACCGTGAGCGGTACCCCCCCGCACGCACCCACATCGATTTCGACCTTAACATTCAGCGACCTTAACAAAAAATCCAAATTTTAAATGTCAACTTCCTTTTATTGTTATTATTATTTTTTTTTTCTTTTTAAATCTCGACCAGGAAATGCAATACGCGCGGCCATTTTGTTGTTTTAAATTTAACTCGAAGGTCGTGTCTATATTTGCACTTTTTTTTTTAATTTTAATTTTTTTTTTTTTATATAAATTTATGGCAGTCCAGCAAAACTGTCGGGCCACGCCCTTGCACTTGTGCCAAACGCCAAAGCGATTTTTATTAATATAAAAAGCGTGTTTGTGTTTTTGTTGCGCCGCCGTGAAGCCGACATCGAGGCGGGCATTTCGGGCTTTTCCTGCATCTTAGCGAGTTTCAATGTCAAATTTACGAGTGCGTACGCCGTCCATCGATCGACGCCCACGCGCCTTGTCCTCGCAGACCTTGCGGGCGAACGGCAACGGAATTCGGGTCACTCACTCCCCCAGCGTTCCAGCGTTCGAAAACTCCAAATTTTTCTCCTTTTTCAAAACTCCTCTTTCCCCCACCCCCGCAGCCGAGATGGTGGCGGGCCCCTGGTGGTTGGTTCCACCGAGCAAAGGTGAGGGTGAGCGAAGTAGGCCGTCACCTGCTGGAGGGCGGAGTCGACCTCGACTTTACTTGATAACTAGGTCACCCGACGTGACGTGTGGCTCGTCATCCGCCACTCCCTGTTCCATCATTTTTTATTATTATTATTTTTTTTTCTTTTTCATTTCTCGCCATTGATCCATTAATTACGAACGAGATTCTTCTTCCTCTTTTCCCCCCGTCTTGCACTGATTTCCACGCGACGTCACGTCGAAAAAAATGACGTACGAGGCCAATTAAGCACTCTTTTTATTTATTTTTTCCCCTTCCCCCTCGCGTCCTCCCTCGCCGACCCTACTGGTTTCATCCACAGGGATCCCGGAAGAAGGAAAGCGACACAAATGCAAGCACGCGCACCAATCAATAGTTTAGTGGCCGCCATGTCTGCAACTGAGGGTAGAGGAAGAGACGCCAACTCACCTACAAAATGGAATGCGCTCTGGTTCAATGACCCCCTATCACACTGTCACGTCACGTCAACGTTTCCCCACGCGCAATTCCAACACCTGTTGAACGGACGCGCGCGCCGACTCGCCCAAACGCGTCGAAAATATTTTAAATTATTTTTTTTTAATTATTTTGTCGACATTTAGGCGCGTGAATTTGTCGCCAAATTCGAATTAAATTCGTCAAGGTTTTCGACGTGAAGCGGGTTTTCTGTGGGCCGAGATTTGAGCTTGCGGCCTTGCGGGGCAACAGGTGCCACCTAGGGATGAGCGTACGAAGTGACGTACGAGCTCGGATCGATGGAATTGTCCATCGGAAGGTCCATTAAATGCAACTTGTTTTTTAATAGTTTCGGCTCGCGTTTTGGGCTCGGGTTAATTTCCCGAGCCCGCTTTCCGAACGTGCGATGTGAAATTCAAATTAAACGCCAATCGATGTGCTTGGCAATATTTGCATATTCGCCGAGAAATTGGGAGCGGAACGAGTGTGTAATGCTGTTTTCTTTTATTCTCTTGCAGCTTGGGTCTTGGGTCCTGTAATGTGCAAAGCAGTGCCATACGTGCAAGGATTGTCAGTGGCTGCGTCTGTGCTCAGTTTGATCGCCGTTTCACTTGACAGGTAGACTTGAATTACACTTTGTCCGAAACCTCTATTCCCCATATCGATATTCACCGATACATGCCAAAGTATACTGATACATACATACTGTGATACATCAATATATATATTGATGTATATCGATGTTATAGATCAATATATATTGGTATACATCGATACAGACTGTTATATACATACTTATTCTGGAAATTGACTGTGGCGTCTTAAACAAAACACCCATATACTGATGTATATCGATGTTATACATCAATATGTACTAATACATACTGATATATACTGATATATATATATATCAATGTGTACTGATATATAGCGATTTGATTGTAATCAGGCGTGTTTCAAACGTATTTATTACATACCGCAGACGAATGGTCTAGTAGAATGTATTAAATGTATTAAATGTAAGTTATTTGTTGTTTGTTTGCAGGTTTTTGGCCATCTGTTACCCGCTCAAATGCCAAATCACGGGACGTCGTGCACGAATAATTCTGGTATTCATATGGATCGTAGCCCTGCTAATCCCATTACCATGGGCCATGTACTTTGAGCTGCTTCCCCTGTCGGACGAGTACCCAGATCTTGTAGTGTGCGTGGAGCTGTGGCCCAACCAGGACTCAGACAAACTTTACTTCCTTTTGGGCAACCTGCTCTCCTTCTACGTGATGCCTTTGGCGGTGATTTCGTTTTGTTACCTGCAAATCTGGTTGACAGTCTCCAACCGGAGCATCCCCGGCGAGAACAAGCAGGAGCACATGGACGCCATGATGGCCAAGTCGAAAATGAAGGTGGTCAAGATGCTCGTGGTAGTGGTTGTAGTTTTCATGTTGTCGTGGATGCCCCTCTACACCATCATCACCCTGATGAAATTCGATCCGAGCTTAGATGAAGGACGGCCCACTTCGGCCGTCATCACTTTCATGATCCCCGTCGCCCAGTGGCTCGGCTCATCCAACTCTTCCATCAACCCGGTCCTCTACGCCTTTTTCAACAACAAATTCCGTCGAGGTTTCGTCGCCATCATTCGAAGTAAACAGTGCTGCGGCATGCTCAAGTACGACCTCAAGCCCAAGACCAGCACCTTCCGCTCCAAGTCCGACTTCTACAGTTACCGCTCGTCTTGGCGAGACACTCAGACGGAACTTTTGTCCGGCACCACCGGCGTCTAAACCCTCAAAACTCTTAACAACGAAAGAAAAGACGAAAGAAAAAATTTTGCAGTTTGTTTGAACCGCGCGAATTGTCTTAGTAGTTTGGTGCCCGCAGATCAGTCAGTCAAATACATGCAAGTCAGTCGATCAGTCGATCAATCCGTTCGTTGATCGCTCACACTTGAGTTTTCAGGCTTCGGTAGCCTTTGGTAGGGGTGCCGCAAACTCCAGAAGTAAATAACGAGGTTCAGCAATGCATCAAAATATCAAATGTCTTTTAGACAGTCAGTCAGTCTTGTCTTGTCCTCTGCACATGCTCAGATAGAAGCAGCAGCAGTTAGCCGCCCTAACACGGCTCCACTTTGGTCATTGCAAACATCTTCTCTGGCTCCAAATACTATCGTGCAACACTATTGCATTGGGCCATTTTTCATTTACAACTTTTATTTCTCATTTTTATTTCATTTTACATCGAGAGGAGATATTTAACTTTATTTCTTTCTTTTTTTTTAATGTCGAGGTATTGCAAAATAAGACGATGAAATCTCACTCTCGATGTCGTTTTCTTATTATAACCAACAACACCCCACTCGCCCCCCCTGCCCCCCCGCCCCGGAAAAAAAATTATATATATATATACACATATATATAAATCAATAAGATACAAAACACTTTTGTATATCTTAATACAAATAGTTGTCTTGCTGCTCGAATCGTATCGGAAATTTTTCTTGCTTTTGGTGGGTTAAAATTTCTCACCTGTTAGTTTTTTGCCCACTTTTTGGTCGATGTTTAATCTCGTGTTTCATATCATCACCTTTTTGCTTTCTATCAGATACGTGCAAAACAGGCGCGCACACGCCTAACTGGGTCTGGTGCGGTTCTGCACCTTCGGCCCGAGATATAAATTTTAAAGACGGATTCAATAAATCTAACGGGAAAAAGAAAAATAAGTTGAATTAAATTAATATACTTATATAGTGCGAAAATAAAATTACAAAAAAATTAAAAAATGATGAATGTTTTATATGTTGTAGACCACAATAATAAATAAATAAATAAAAAAACCAAACACCAACAGCAACAACCAAAAAATAATAAAAAAATAATTTCTACCAAAAAATATAAGCTTAATCGTTACGTACTCTTTTAGTGGCATAAATAATACCGTAAAAAAAAAAAATACCGGCAAGTTTTTATCGTTTTTATTAAACGATAATTTTTCCTGCTAAGAAATAAATGAAAAACTTCTTCAAAATAAATAAAATTAAAAAATTAAAAAAAAAAAAAAAAAATTAAAAAGAATATTTATAAATGGGGAAAACGTTTCGCTTAAATATTTCCAGGACTACTTTTGGCGAGTGTATCCACTAGTAAACATCTTGGACTAGTATTTGCTTGTTAGAAAGATACTGGCAGACCAGTACCTTTTTTTTTTCTCATCGAGATATCAATTTCTCTTGAGTTTATTCAGAGAACCGTTTTCCCACGCGTTTGTACATAGACATATACTATATAAATATATAAACTGACTAATAATCATCATATTACGAATAATTATCAAATAAGGGAAATATATTACTCCATATTTTGCTTACCGAGTTGTCATCAACTGACCTCCCATTTCTCCCACTGCCCCGACCCAACATCCCCCTTAGTTAGACGAAATACAAAGGTGTCCTTGAGTCGGGATCCGACGAAATCCGGTCCCGAAATAAGCCTAAATCTTACGCCCTCGAAGGGTCAATCTGCCGTGGAGCATATCATGACTTGTGTCCACCAAATATCGTGTCCATCATCCGACCGTATAAAAATTGTGTCGTGTTTTCACCCGCTGCTCAGTGTCCGGCGTCTAGTTTTTACTGTAGCTTTGTATAATTTTCCAATACGTGAAAGAGAAATGTCAATAAATAATTCTAATAATGAAAAGGAGAGCGGCAGTTTTGGTCGTCGAATGTTTGCTGATTTTTTAGTGACTTTGATCGCCTCGACGAGGCGAAATAAAATATAAAGAAAGAAAGAAAGAGAGAAAATATAAAATAAAAAAATGTCCCACCCAGATTTATGTTTGGCAGCTACATTTACCTTGTGTGTTGTGCTTAGACTAATTGAATTTAATGTAATTAGATGTTGTTGTTTGTATATGATAATATAACGAATACTGTTATTGATCATTCTGTTATAATGATTATTATTACAAATAATATAATAAAACTTAAATGAGGATTTTGTTTTTTTGGGTTTTTTTTTTTTTTATTCGATGTTATTGTTAATGCTGCGGTTATTCTTGATGGAGGATTTTATGATTTTTGTTTTTGTTTTTTGGTGAATTTCCATTTTCAAGCGAGATGGGAAAAGTTGAATTTAATTATTTTGTTGTGTTGCTCCTCTGTATATTATATAAAAGAAAAAAAAAAAAATAATAATATTAATAATAATAATAAAAAAAAATCAGGAAGCAATAAATGGTGAGTTTATCCTTGAAGGATGATGTAATCTGGTTCGATCTGTCTTTGCCAGGAATCCTAAGCTGTCCTTGACCATATATCGATATTGATTTGTACATCGATCTTTCAACTTCTTTCTTTTTTTTTCTTTTTTGTTTTTATTTTTATTTTTATTCTAATTTTATTTATTTATTTTTTTTTAAGAAAAAAAAAAATATAATAATGATATGAATTAGCAAATTTAAAACGCTTTTTGAAGTTTGTTTTCGTTTGGTTGAAAAGAGGAAAGAATAAGAGCACGTTCATTGAAAATCCATTTGTGGCAAATTTAAAGTTTGAAATGAAAAAATTACAATATCAGGGGATATCAAGAAACTGTTTTGCATTTTGCAGTTTAAACAATGCACTTTAGGCTTCACGCTTTAAACAATGCACTTTAGGCTTCACGCTTTAAACAGTGCACTTTAGGCTTCACGCTTTAAACAATGCACTTTAGGCTTTACGTTTTAAACAATACACTTTGCACTTTAGGCTTCACGCTTTAAACAATGCACTTTAGGCTTCACGCTTTAAACAATGCACTTTGCACTTTAGATTTCACACTTTAAACAATGCACTTAAGGTTTTGCACTTTGCACTTTGGGCTTTGCACTTCAAACAATGCACTTTGCACTTCATACAATGCACTTTGCACTTCAAACAATGCACTTTGCACTTCAAACAATGCACTTTCCACTTTAGGCCTTGCACTTGAGGCTTTGCACTTCAAACAATGCACTTTCCACTTGAGGCTTTGCACTTCAAACAATGCACTTTGCACTTCATACAATGCACTTTGCACTTCAAACAATGCACTTTGCACTTCAAACAATGCACTTTCCACTTTAGGCCTTGCACTTGAGGCTTTGCACTTCAAACAATGCACTTTGCAGTTTAGGCTTTGCACTTTAAACAATGCACTTTGCACTTTAGGCTTTGCACTTTAGGCTTTGCATTTTAGGCTTTGCACTTTAGGCTTCGCATTTTAGGCTTTGCACTTCAAACAATGCACTTTGCACTTCAAACAATGTACTTTGCATTTCAAACAATGCATTTTGCAGTTTAAACAATGCATTTTGCACTTTAAACATTGCATTTTACACTTTAAAGAAATGCACGTTGCACTTTAGGCTTTGCACTTTTAACAATGCACTTTGCACTTCAAACAATGCACTTTGCAATTTAAACAATGCATTTTTGCACTTCAAACAATGCACTTTGCACTTTAAACAATGCGCTTTGCACTTTAAACAATGCACTTCAGACAACGCACTTTTTTTCAACGGCGCCACGCACTTTGAACAATGCGTTTTGTATTTTTAACAATCGAACCTTTGCATTTCCCACGAGTGTTCTCAAATTTTTAATAAAAAAAAAAATTAGTAAATAAAACTGATAAAACGATCGCCAAAACAAACCAAATCGAAATAACAGCGCATGCACCATTCAACCCCACCCAAAAAAACCCACTTCTCCAACTGATCGCCATTTATTTATCTATACAACGTCACATTTCCGTTTAACGAACCACCCTGGCTGCTTCAAACTTAAACACCAAAATTAAAAAAAAAACGCAAAATCCTGATCCGAGCCGCTTCCGTGCAAACAACAGTCCCCGATCGCGCAGAGTCTACGGCGGAGAAGCAAAGGTGAAAGACGGAGACACACACACACACGAATGGGGATGATTGAGCTGAGAACGAAGGAGTAAAAGGCGGATATAAAAGTGAGTCGCCTTCCTTCCGCCCACGCAAATGCGAGTGAGACCGGTCGAAGAAGACTGCGCTCGTGCAACTGGACCCCCATCCATTCTACACCGAGAGGGAAGAAGACACAAAATCAAAATTACACGTATCTGTTGACCACTTTGCAACACGCAAACGCTTTTTTCTCCCTTTTCGTCTCCTAATGTCTCAGCACAAATCGAAACAAACGCGAATTCGTATTTTAAAATTTTCTCTATTTTCGCATCCAAATTTCATAATTTTTATTAAAATATTCGCATAATATTTCCACCCTGAGGTTTATTTATTATTTATACCAAAGTTTTATTTTCCAGCAGTTTATTTACGGAATCGCATTTTCGATCCGATTGGCATCATTGACGCCAGCGCTTAATTCGATTTTAACACAAGTCCACGTTTAATGACGTCATTCCAGCGCGATGGCGGCATATATTTTAAAAATAGTCGCCGACTCGCCGTCGTCTTCCGGGACGTGGAGAAACCCATATTTCCGCTCGTAGGAATTTATTTTTTGATGGAATAAACGGTGTCAAGGTGGTCCGCGACTCGTATTTTTCAAGGGGAGAGTTTATCGTGGAAGAATTGGGTTAAACGCGTCCAAAGTGCGAATTTTCCGAACGATTGTTGAAAAAGCAGAAAATGGAGTCAATTTAGTGCGCAAGACGGAGCTAAGTGGCCGTTCAATTTGTGACGACTTCCCGACGTTGCACACACACAAAAAAAAAATTATTCTGCTCCAATAAATGACCAATGACCAATAACATGGAAAAGGACACACGGTCGGCCAAATGCCAACCGCAAATGGAGAAAAATTAACTCCAAAGAAAAAATTATTTTCCCATTTTCTTTATATTTTTCGAATGGACAATAACGTTTAATTACTTTTTGAAAACCATCCTGACCTTGAGTTTAATTTGTCGTTTGAATTAGTGATCTTTTAACGTCCGGCACAAACTCCTTTTTACGAGCTACCACAAAATTCCGGAACGTTTTTACGAGCACCCAAACATCAATCAAATCGGATTAGGTTCGCCACACCTCATAATTGTGGTGTTTTCCCAAAAATATATTTTAAATGCGAGCGTTAGGCTTAGTTCAAAGTTTCTGTCTGTTGCACTTCGACGGGCAATACGTGGACGTTGGACGGAAAAAAATCAAAGGTAACTTCGGGAAAAGTCACGAGACAACTTTATATACAAATCAAAACAATAACATATCAATTTTCAGACAAGATGTCACATCAGACGACTCAAATGACTCAAATGATATCAGACGATACGAACCATCTCAAATTCAGAACACAAAACTTCTCTTTAAAGGTTACAGGAAAACGAGAAAGCAAACTTTAGAACGTAAATAAAATAATATATTTTTATTTAATACACATGATTCTTGATTTAATGTGAAATCATTTCACTGATCGCTGCTTTTCCTTGTTCAAAACAAGCGCCATTTTGTGTGGGATTGATGACATCATTGGCACCAATAACGTCATCAACTCCACACAAAAATGGTGTTATTATTCAAGCATTAGCGTGCCAAAACTAAAGAAAACACAAAATTGTAACTAAAGAAGTTTATATCACACCGCTGACAAGTGTTATAATGACATCATTTTTGTCTGGGGTTGATGACGTCATTGGTGCGAATGACGTCATCAACCCCACACAAAATGGTGTAGTTTAAAACTGTGGAAAGCAAATAAAAATAAATTATTTTATTTATGTTCTTTATACAGGTAGTGATTTATTTTTAAAATTTGGTTTTTCCTTTCCTGTAACCTTTAAGAAAAATCATTACAATTTATTTAAAAATTGGATATAATTGGATAATCACTCGAATTACTTCAACAAAATGGCGGTAGGACAAATTGTTCAAATTTAACCTCCAACCCAACTCACATTTTTTTTTTCGGTGCTGTTTCTATGCCAGGGTATTTATTTTCGTCGAATTTGTTAATCTCGTTGAAATTTGTTGCAACTCATTCATGGTTGTCATGGCAGCACAACATCCTCATATTGGACCGGAAGCAGCGAAATGCAGCTCTAAGTGGATTTTTTTTCCCGCCCCCTTCCCCATCCATCTTTTGATGGATACATCATTTCAATGACAAACAAAAAGTTTTACAAACAAGAAATTAAAAGTGGCCACAAAGCAGAACATTAAATTCAAATTTATTACAGCGACGATAAAATAAACGACGCCTCATCAGCCACACAGTTGGAGGACCTACCCCCAGCAGTTTTTAATGTGCCATGACCAAGGTCAAAATCGCCACTTCTGATGGCCAATGAAAACTTTTACTCTCAACTCCTTCTCCCTCTAAAACTAAACAAGATATTTTCACTACCAACTGTCAGTCAATAATTGTTAAGTCTAAAAACTTTGTTAATTGCACCAGTTATGCAATTTCTCAATACTCAATGTCTGTAAACCCTGTATTGGAGCTGAATAAACCATATAATCCCACCAAAAGAAGTCTAGTGCGGTTATGTCGGTGTTTTCGGTGGTCAAGATATAGGTTTGTGGTCATCCTGATCTTCTCTTCGTGGTGACTGAACAATGACAATTTAAACAATATTGTAACAAGCAATAACCATCCTCTGCTACCAGTTGTACTTGTGAAAATAATTTGAAGTCTCTTTTTGGGCACGAATATGTTTTAGATCTTTACTTGACCAAAAACACGCAGCAACTGTTCACATATTTCAATTTAAAATGTAAACTTGAGGCAGAAAAAGAACAATACATCTGACGCACAAAATAAACATACAGCAATTTATCGATTAAGAGTCGCCCTCGTTTTGTAGCCGTCATCGAATAGTAGCCGCGCCTCAGAGAATTAGTTTGAAATAAGAGCCGCGGCTACTATTTGAGGGTTTTTGTAACCAAACAGGAAAGGGTTTATGAAACATTCGTCAATGATGATGGAAGATAGAAAATTTAAAAAAAAAATGTGCAATTTCAATAAAAAAAATTAAAATTTCACTAAAAAATTAAATTTAAATGAAAAAAGTGAAATTTTAATCAAAAAAGTGAAAATTTATTTAGAAAAGTGAAAATTTATTTAGAAAAGTGCAATTTTAATCAAAAAAGTGAAATTTTAATCAAAAAAGTGAAATTTTAATCAAAAAAGTGAAATTTGAATCAAAAAAGTGAAATTTTAATCAAAAAAGTGAAATTTTAATCAAAAAAGTGAAATTTTTAATCAAAAAATTGAAATTTTAATCAAAAAAGTGAAATTTTTAATCAAAAAAGTGAAATTTTAATGGGAAAAAGTGAAATTTCAATGAAAAAAGTAAAATTCCAACAAAAATATGGCAAAAGAGCCGCCCTCGATTAAGAGCCACGACTCAGAGTGCCCGTTTTGAATAAGAGCCGCGGCTCTTATTTTGTAAAATACGGTACTTACAATGACAGAATTTAACACTCAGACACTATGACAAAATTATTACATAAAAATGTTATAATAATAAAATACAAATCTCAGAAGTCCGTCCCATCCGATCCGTCATTGCACCAATTATTTAAAACTGATTTAAATGAATTTTGTTAACCAATTTAACCCATCATCCCACACATCTGTAACACCCACAACTAAATTAAACATTCTGATTTCTCTCTGTAAAAATCGCCCAAAATATTGCCCAAATTTATTAACACCATCTATTTTTGACTCAAACACAAATAATTTGCCCATTTAACCCAATCCAAATCGTCCACAACCTTTTCCACGCCTCCAAACATATCCGCGTGTTTGTAATCCGCATGTAAAAGCGCCGTGTCCAAACTTTTCAAACCGAAATCAAATTTTCTTAATTGACAAAACACCAGCGAGAAGGAAATGCGGGAAACAAAACCAGATGCTGTTTAAAAACTTATTACATTTGCCACCCCTGCCTCTAACGACGTGTCTTTTGGCCACCTGACGATAAAAAATACTCAGATAACTCCAAAGTTACAAAAAAAAATTATAAAAAAAATTATAAAAAAAAAAAAAAATTTAAAAACATCCTTTAGATGACCCAAGGAAAAAAAGCCAGGCAGAGGCGGCATAAAGAGGCGTAATGGCACTAACAAACCGAATCAGAAAAAGCAGCATCCCAAATCGAAATGGAGGCAGCGCATCTCTTGCGCAGCCTCCATCACTGGCCCAGATGAGTTAGAGATGGATTCATCCGCCAATAATCGAAGGAGGGAGGCAATAAATTGGAATTACGGTAAGTTGAAGGTTGATGACACTCGTAAATGGGAGATTATGGAAATAAATAAATACACTGTCCCATAAATTGCAATCACAATTTGGTTGCGCTTTCCAGGTCGTAACTGTCTTTTGTCTTCTTATCAAAGTCTGCGGCGACTTCTGGCGTCGTCTATGTTAAACAAGGGGCAAAGTATCGTGTTGACCTTGATTTTTCGGCTTTCGAATGCCGAAATGTAAAAATCAGACGTTTTCACCCAAAAGTCAATTTCTTCACCTAAGAATTCATTTTTTTAAATCTGAAAATGCATTTTTAGCCACATTTTGCGAATTACGTAAGGCTTTGGGGAGGTACCTGAAAAAATTTATAGAAAAATGTAGTTTTAGGTAAAATAATGAAACAATTTGTTTTAGTCTAAAAAAATAAAGTTTTTCGTCCAAAAATGCATTTTATCGTCTAGAAATGCATTATATCGCCTAGAAATGCATTATATCGTCTAGAAATGCATTATATCGCCTAGAAATGCATTTTAAAAATGCATTATATCGCCTAAAAATTCATCAATTCGCTTAAAAGTTCGTTATTTCGCCGAAAGAATTGATTATTTCCACCAAAAATTCATCATTTCGTCTAAAAATTAATTTTTTCGTTTAAAAATTAATTTCTTCGTTTAAAAATTAATTTCTTCGTCTAAAAATTAATTTCTTCGTCTAAAAATTAATTTCTTCGTCTAAAAATTAATTTCTTCGTCTAAAAATTCATTTCTTCGTCTAAAAATTCATTTCTTCGTCTAAAAATTCATTTCTTCGTCTAAAAATTCATATCTTCGTCTAAAAATTCATTTCTTCGTTTAAAAATTCATTTCTTCGCCTAAAAATTCATTATTTAGCCAAAAATATTCATTTCTTCGCCTAAAAGTACATTTTTCCAATAACTATCTTCACGGGCCCATGTCTCAATCGACTTCCAGGCTCCTCCAAACCCTTAATCCGCATAGATGGTCCCACCGTAAACCTTTCGTTCCGTCCTCAATGATCCCAACAGAGATTGCGGTGGTCGAACCGAGCGAATTTGAATTCGAATCAACCGTCAATTAAAAAAACCCAACAACAACATTACCATCACTAAGACCTTTCCACCCCGCACTCCAAACCCCCACTGACGACCCTATACCCCCGCATTCAATAAAATAAATTAACCGCTTCCTCCGGGATCGCCGACCAATTAAAAGTAGAAATCCCCCAACGAAGCGGCGCGATGTCTAAAATTAAACCCTCATCCAGCATCCCAGCATCCCAGAATGCCAGCATCTGGAGAAGCGTTCCGAGAGCCCAATTGCGCAATATGCCAGGTGTCTAAATTTAGAAAATAAAAAAAATAAAATTTTTTTTTCTCGCTTTTTCTTTTTTAACCAACGATGTCGGTAAAAGTTTTGAATTGGAGAAGAAAGATGAGCTGGCCTAGTTTCGCCACCGAAATGAGATGCTGAGGAATTCAGGGCACGAGACGCCAATCTGCAGGTGCGTCTAGGGCGCATGCGTGGGATTTTCTCACGGACCTCGCATCTGAGGAATTAGGCTTATGTCAATGAAGGCCAACTCACAATATTGACTGCCGTCGTCCCTGCGCGTCGCAGTTCTCGTTGATGGAACCTCGTGTAGGAAGAGGGGAATTTCGGTGCCTCGTCATTCACGTCCCACACAATAATGTTCACTTGTTGGCGGCGTCGCACGTCACTCAAAATCGATTTTTAAAAAAATAAAATAAAAATAAAAATAATAATAAAAATAATAAAAAATAAAACCAACTTTTCGTTTTCTTGCGTCATCGAAAAAATGAACAACTTTAAATTGCAAAACTCGTTTTTTGCATGTCTAGATCGCCCCTCGATCGCTCGGGCCACCAGGAGGGGTTCTTGGTGCGCCCGGAAATCGAAACACGATCGATCTCACCCGGTCGATCGTTTCGGTCACGTAGAGACTTTAAGATTAGACTAAAACAAGAGAAACGGAAACTTATGGCCACTTCCGGTTCTTTCAGTGCGGCAAAGTGATGGTTAGTGCCTATTTTTTTTTCTCGGTCAAATCCAATAACTTTGCGCGGTATCCGGGCCGAAACTTTGAATTAAGCCACGAAACAGCTAAGCCTTTTGCCACGTGCACGCGAGCTATTGTAGTGAGTCTACGTGCAGCAACAGAAGCTTTCACTGTTTATTCTGCCAGGTTTTCTTTACATTAAGGAGATAGGCAACCGATATCATTACTGATCCACCATTAGCAAGTATCTGGCCATAAAAGTGATGAAAATGAATTTCATTTGGATGGATCTGACGGTGTTCGACACTATTTGCGTGAATTGCGCCGATTAGTAATGATCAGGGTCCACTAGGAAATGATTTTCTTCCATTTAGAGATGAAATTAATGATCTACTGTGCGTTTTTCAGGACGATAATGCATCTAAACAAGCTGGGAATGACACCAAATGATATCTTGTGACCGTTAAGGCTCCCGGAAGTGTTTCCTTCACCAATGAGACAGCAAACAGCATTAAAATTACAATTATTATGCGAGGACTTTTCTGCCCCATGCCGTGTGGTGCCCGCCCGGCCACACTCACAATCTATCGCATCGTTCAAGAGAATGGACAAGGAAAAAATAAGAAGAAAGGTTGAAGGATGGATTTATCATCTTGGACAGCCAGACCGGCCCAGCGGCAGAGACTTTTCGAATTTGGATGGATTTATTGTCCCCTTATGTCATGGATAAAGTGAATCAAGTTTTGTAAAGTTTTATGACCACTGGATGCAATTCCAATGTGTGACAAGTCACGAAATATATAAAAAAGAAGTTTAGAATCAGTTTATGATGAGAAACAAAATTTTTGTTTTTGAAGTTCAGAACAGACTTTGATGCAAAATCCACCAAACCAATGGAAACCGATAGAAGATACAATAATGTCCAGTAAAGTGACATCAAAAGCGTGAATTGCGCCCATGTGCAGGACATTTTCACACAAAAAGATGCATTCTTACACAAAAAAAGAGCTTTTGGTAAAAATAATGAATTTATTAGACAAAAATGCATTTTATGTGTGTACTAAAGGACTCCTTAAAATCGGGGGGCAATTTCCCCCCTGTCCCCCTGAACATAACGATTTCACACACATTTTTCGTGTGAAAATCTGTGGAGAAGATCTATGTCAATCCATCCAGCTGCGATATTATATCGTTATAGAAATTCTATGTAAATAGCGATTTCGTGCAAATTTTTCGTACAGAGAAAATCGATGTGACAAAGCAACTAATAATTGGCTCCTTGGTCCATCCCAACAAACATTTACAATATTTTTCTGGCATTTACGACCCTTCAGCAATTTTTAATCCTAAACCAGACTTTTCCTTCCATCCATTTCATGTGGACCAATCTTCGGCTTTTGTGAACAAACAAGCATCACACGGCAGGGACACGTGCTTGATACCGGAAGTTGCAATACCACCTATTCGTGTATTTGGTTTCAGAAGTAGAATGAAAATAGAACCTGAAAAACGATGAAAAGGAATCGGCGTGGATCCCGATTACCAATATTGCCACATGGTTAAAAAATATATTGAAATTATATTGCGATGCCTTTTGGAATGCGTTGGGTTTCACGAGAATGCGTAATGCAATGCATTTTTGCATGATATTAGTTTGCAAATCATAATACATTTCTGTCATTTCTTGGCATGTCTTGCAAAATGTCAAATACCAATCTTTTTCAATTGTATTACGAAATTTATTTACTGTGTAAATAATATACTAAATTCCGCGAAATGCTCTCCATTTTGAAATATGTTGAAAAATACATTTTTCAACCACATTGGTTTTTACAGAAACCGGAGATAGAAAATCGACACTTTTATATCTGGGCAAAAGATGAGTCAAGATTGAATATTTATTCGAAAAATATCGCCAAAATCTGAAAAGAGGTATAGAAATCTGAAACACCAAACTTCAATCGGTTAACTTGGCTCTAGTTGTACAGCGGGACATTTTCATTTGCTTTAAATTGCCGCCTGACAGGGCTGGACTGGAAAGAAATTTAGTACCGAAAAATCTGGATAGATCAGCCCACAGCGTCACCGACCACCGGGAAATTCCCAGTATCCCAATGGGCCAGTACAGGGTGACCAGATGTCCCGATTTTACCGGACAGTCCAATTTTTAATAAATTGTTATGATGTCCTGGGAATGTAACTCGATACGTCTTGCAGTCATTATAGTCATTGCCATCAGATGCTTCAAATAATGAAGAAATGCAAATCTGAAATTATCAATACATACATAGATATTAAAAAACTAATTTCTACTTTCGAAGATTAATTCTATATACCTGATAAGTCGAAGGGAGACACATCACCCGCACATGCCCCCCCTCCGTCTCCAAATTTAATTCTTTACAATTATAAATAAGAAAACAGTAGCAATATGCAGGCTCGAGATTAATTTCAAGCGACGTCACTGCTGTCGTCATCGCTGCTGTCCGATTACGCATTTGGATTACACGATGACGTGCGTTAGCAGGGCGAGCGGAATTACGTCATGAGGCATCTTCCTGTTGATGGCATCTGTTTCTGGCGGTTAAAAATGACGTCAGATGAAACGTCAGTCTAAAAATGTTTTCAAATTGATAAGAAATCAATTATAAACAGGAACTGGGGAATAGAAAGCAAAAGTAATCGAAGTTGGAGAGATAAATTACAAATTATTCGTGCAAAGGTCAAACATTCATTAAATTCGTTTTAAAATGGCCACGAAAGGACGTCCAAATTGCGCAAAGTTGAAATAAAAAATTGAAATGTGTTAGTGGGAGATGAAAAACATTCTCACCTATTGATTTTCTCAAATCTATCGACGTTCCGGCCATTTTGTTAATTCATTCTGAGTTCTGACGTAACAATAACAATCACCCTAAGTCTGATTGCTAATAGTGTATTGTGTTATAATATTTGAATTGTAATTTTTGTGTTAGAACTTGCTGAATTGTGAATATAATGCACCGTCGAGAAATTAGGGGTGTTTGTGCAGTTGGCAGCTCACCAAGGAGATGTCGCCCTCTGTCGACGCTTTAACGAACTAATTATGCCCTACCATGTGTGTCTGCACTAAAACACAATTTTTCCATTTTTTGCCTAGTGCGGAGAAAAGTCGTCAAAATTTTTTAATGAGCATATTAAAATTTTAACGTTAAGTGTTAAATCACCCGTTAAATTAATTGTCACGTCGGTACGAGGTTATAAAACGAAGTTCTGACGTGACCATTTGATTGACGTATACCAATGATTTTAATAATTATCAGTCCGCTCATTTGCTTCAACGTCGACTGACAATTCAATCAAGTCAATAATCAATAATCGAAGAATGTGTTCAGACGATGAATCCAGCTTTGAAATGCAATCCGACGACGAGTACGGTCAGGATGAAGTTGACGATTATTTAAACACGAGTGTGAACGAATGCGAAATGGAAGTGAATGCGAAAAAGAAGGTAGTGGATTTCGAGCATTTTAATTTCGAGTGCCTATCGACCGACAAAGTGGAGAAATTACTGAACGAGAGCGCCGAGGCGTTTGCCAACAAAATCCACGTCGCGCCGCCCATCGCCAAGATTCTACTCCGCACTCTCAAATGGACCGTCGGAGATGTCGTCCAAGATATAAACGCTTTATTAATCGATGCCCGAATCAAACCTTTACCCACGAAACCCAATTCGCACGTATCGACGCCCGACGAGTGTCCGGTGTGCTTCGAACCGTTCGCGGCACCCGAATTCCGACGCTTGCAGTGCGGACATTCGTTTTGCATCTCGTGCTGGCTCGCCCACTTCGAATTGGAGGTCGGCCAGGGCGTTTCGACCGAAATCGAATGCATGGAAACGGATTGCAAGATCCTTGTGCCCGAAGATTTCGCGTTGGACATTTTGCACAAATCGGATCTCCGAAAAAAATACAACGAATTCGCGTTGCGTGAATGTGTGAGTTCTCACCCGGAGCTGAGATTTTGTACCGGGCCCAACTGTCGCGTGGTGATTCGCGCGGAACAACCGAAAAGCAAGCGCGTCACCTGCAACGAATGCGACAGTTCTTTCTGCTTCAATTGCGGTTTGAATTACCACGCGCCGACGGACTGCGCGACCATGAAAAAGTGGCTCGCAAAATGCGATGCGGATTCGGGGAATGCCACTTATTTGCGGAAACACACCAAAGATTGCCCGAAATGCAATTTTGTAATCGAAAAGAACGGCGGGTGTAACATCATGACGTGCACGCGATGCAAGTTCAAATTCTGCTGGATGTGTTTGGGCGATTTGAAAGAGCACACCGGCAGTTACCGATGCAGCATGTATGCTACTCCGGCGAAAACGGTCGAGTCGGAGCACGAGGCGAGAGTCGTTATGGCGAAATATCTGTTTTATTTCGACAGGTGGTCGAATCACGCGGAGAGTCTGCGTTTGGAGCATGAGGCGTTGGAGAAAATGAGAAAGAGAATCGAGGAAAAGGTGATGAAGAACGAAGGAACGTGGATTGACTGGCAGTATTTGTTTGATGCGGCTGCGGCGCTCGCTAAGTGTCGTTACACGATGCAGTACACTTATTCGTTGGCTTATTTTATGGAGGATGGGAAGAAGAAAGAGTTGTTTGAATACCAGCAAGCGCAATTTGAGTCTGCGATTGAGAAGTTTGTCGCGCTCAACTCTAACCGTCGCTAACTCGTGGGTTGATTACTTAATTCGACTAACTCACTACCGCTTTGCTCAAGCGGTTTACCCAAAGAAATGATTACACAGATATAAAAGGTAAAATATAATATAGATTTATTCTGTGGGACAATGTACAGATATATCTTATATATATATATATATAAAAGGTAGGTAAAAGGTAAATCGGAATGGGTGAAGGGAAATGGAAAGGTAAAGGTATGATGAAAGCTGGCTGGAATCGGCGAGGTCGTCTGTTGTCTCGGTCGTGTCCAAGATGGCGTCCTCGTTGTGGCAACGTGGTGTCGTCTTGGGCCGGCGTGGCAATATGGCGTCCTCGGCTCGTCTCTGGCTGGTCCTTCGGGCTCACGCTGGTCGGGCGCGAGTGAATGCTTAGTTAAAAGGCTTACTTCGGGCTGTTGTCTAGGTTTTTGTGTGGTGTCCGGCGATCACACAGCGGCGGACTCTTCTGGCTCCCGGCGGTCACACAGCGGCGGGAACGCTCGTCGTGGTTTTACTGCAGTTTAGGCTTGTGCGACCGTTTGTCTGCACAACTCGCTAAACTGGAGTGGTTTTTACTATTTCTAGCTGGTGTGCTAAAATAGTGTGGTAATCTTATCTCGCAGGTTACTCTGCGGAGTTTGACACTGACCAAACGTACTCACGGTAAATTGTCCTTTGTCCTTGGTCAATCCCAGTATATTTACTTGGGCCTGATCTTGTAGGACGACGGGTTTACGTGTGTTTCTCGTTTGATGGTTGTGTTGGTTCTGCCCGCTCAGTGCAAGGCACATTCCTTTGCACAAAGCGGGGTCGACAGGTGACCGGAATCACCCAATGGTGGGGTGGACGAGCCATCCCCACTCCCTCAGGGCAGACGCCTGTCCATTGACTAGATGTCAATGCACTGAGGGAAGGGAGACGCGCTTGCGGCTCCCCTTACACCCGAAACGAGGTCACGAGAGAAACTCTTCGTTGACCCCGGTCCAGTCGGGTCACAACACTTCCCCCTCCGAGCTCAGACCGTGGGGCTGAGCGATCACTTCTTTCCTGGGGGACCCGACACTGAGTCCGTCACCTGGGCGTAACTCACTCCAGGGACAGGCGGTTGAGTGCCGGGTGGCGCGGGTAGATCGCCTACTAACGCCGAGGACCGATCTCGGGGGTCCTCATGCTCCGTAATGAAGCATAATGCATGGCCGTCAACTGGCTCATGCGGGGCACGCGTCCTCTCGTGTAACCAAACGCTCGGGATGTAGGCGGAGAAGCCGGTGTTCGTATGCCGGATGGCATTGGCTTCCGCTGGCGTCACTGGCACACGGTGGGCTCTCAGCAACCTCTGGTGGAAGATGAGGTCTCTAGTCTTCCGGATCTGGTTGTGAAGCCAGATGAAGACTGATTTGCCTTTGTCCCGCTGCGCGAGGATAAACCTCCTGGTCGCCGTCGTCATCGAGAGATGGGGAAACTCTTCGATGATTCGCCCGTAATAGTCTGGCGGAGGCGGTGCCGGCTTCGGCTTCTGGGTGGCCGCGGGAATAGCGGCTTGCGTCGTTGTCGCCGCTCGGGCCGGTGAGGTCCCGGGCGGTGTCGGCTTCGTTTGCTCGACGGACCTGACGGGTGGCGTTCGGCACAGCAAGCGCTTTGGTTTACCCGCCACTTCGAACAGGGCGGGTCCTTGCGGGGATATCTCCGCAGGCATCGGTGGCGGAATCGGAACTCCGCTCGTCGGCGAGATCACCATTTCTACATCCTCTGCCGATTCTTCCGTCTGGATGGTCAAGGCGCGCAGTTGTTGGGTAGGCGCCGCTGTCCAGGTGGCGGAGGTATAACGAAACGCCGTGCTTCGCAACTTGTACCCCTCAAATTCGGGGTTTACCACATCCCTGGTTAGCTCGTACCGAGTCAACACAGGGTCGGGCAGAATGGAGCTCCACTCTGCGAGGAGTGCACGGGGAACCTGTACACCCTCTCTGTCCACGACAGACCATGCGGCCATCGCCTGACGCCCTTCTCCGAAGAGTGCTGGGGTTAGCAGCTGCATCATTACCTTGGTCAATGATAGCTGTAGGCTGCGACGATTCACTGGATTCGATCGCTCCGAATCCGCAGTGAAGGCACACGAGAGCTTACTCATCATCGCCGTTGCCCATTCGATGAAATATCGCTGGGCCTGATCCACACCTCGCAAGGCGGGCGCGGAGACTCTTGGGTCTTCCATCACGAAGCGAAACGCTGAGAGCTCGGAGATAGTCGGATTGGCGGCTTCTCTCGCGAGTCGCGCTTCTTCGTCTCGCCTCTCGAAAAACAGGGCCGAGGAACCGGATCGGGGTTGGCTCGGCCTGTAAATGCCGGTCAAATTGGCTCGACATTCCTGCGCAATGCTCTGTCCAACGGGGAGAGGGACTGAGCGGTCGGTGGGTAAATCCGGCGGATCGCTCGAATTCAACAACGACGGCGGCGGCAGGTTCGGAGGCGGCTGCGTCTTGGTCGGCAGCGTCGGCGTCGGCAGCGGTGGTGTTGGCTGCGTCGGCGGTGGTGGCGTCTCCGTCGTCTGCACTCCAGTCATTGCGACTTGGAGCGCCGGGAGATGTTGTCCGGAGCCTGAAGGCTGCACGATGGCGGTTGGCATGCCATCGGGTCGTGGTCGCGAATTAATGTAGTCTGCGAGCCACCTTGCCACCTCGTGTGGGGTCACCTTCCCGTCGGTGACAACACCCATCTTCCTGGCGTGTTTCATCGCGGGATCGAAACGTGTCAGTTTCGTCCGCTTCATCTGAGTCAGAATCTCGCGAAGGTCCCGCGTATCTGCCGCTGGGACGTTTCGCTCACCTGACTGGCTACCACCTCGTCGACCCGCTCTCTTGGAGGCGTAGGCGGGTTCGGGGATGGGACGGCCCCGAGCTTCGCACCTCGCGAAGTATCGCTCTTTGCGATCTTTTTTCCGCTGCTCGCGATGAGTCAGCGGACGTCTAGAAGTGCTGGGACGAGAGACTCGCTCTTCGTCACCAGACATCCAAACCTCCTTGCACTCCTTACCGTCTTTAATCTGACGGTTTATGAAAATTCGCGGTCGGGAATACTGCGAAGGGTCACGCACCGTACTAGTGGATGGCCCAGCTTCGTTGCCTTCAGTCGTGTTTTGAGCGACACGCTGCTTCTTGGTTGTCGCTGGGGAACGCGACTGGCTGTCCCCGGCGCCTTTGGAGCGCTTGCGCTTCCGCGGGTAGCTGCTCTTGGGCCCCAAAATCCCCAGGTAGTGGAGCTGCCACATCTCGGCTTGGGACGTCAAAATTCCCATCCGAGGTCTCCACTGGGGCGTACTCTCTCCCAATCGCAGCCTCTCAAACCACAGATGAATATCATCCGCGGTCATCCCCTCGTTTTGGAGGATGCGCTCGGCCACTGCCGTAGCGGTATCCACCAGCTGTTGTCTATAATGCTGGTAGATGGCCTCACGGGCCTCTTCTGTCTCGGCTGCTCGCCACGCATGCAGCACGTGTTCCTCCGCCGGGTTGCCAGTGTACTGACTTGACAATCCGGGGTGGAAAATCGGCGATTTCGGGTCATCGTCACGAGCTAACTCTGTGGCGATGCCTTCGCGCATTCCCTCCGGGAACGTATCCAGGAGCGTGCAGTCTCGTACCCAACGTCGGGCGATGCATCGGGAATGTAGTATTCGCAGGCGCCAAGGGTCGGCGTCTTCGCCGAAACATCGTCGGTAAAAATCGGGCAGCGCGCCTCGAAATATCCCGCCACGAGTGATGCAAGCGGGGTCTAATGGTCCCCATGTTTTACGTAGTGCCATCTGGAAGGATGGAGAAATAAACAATTAATAAAAAGTTAATATTTAAATACGTAGATAAATGGTTGGTTTCGAGGGACGTTGCCAGTACGTGCAGCCGTCCGTCGAGACCGATTCCTGTCTATCGGTGCAAACGTAGGACGAATTGTCCCTCGTCGGATAGAAAAAGAGAAGTCATCACGTGAAAAATCTGTCTCATGTCCAAAACGCACAGCGAGACGGAATCGAGCCTTTAATCTGGATTCTTATCATCAGATTTTACTTCAAATTAATTCTAACATTAATTAGAACATTACTAATAATTAAATTAATAATTATCAGTCATTCGTAAAAAGAATTCGTCGGGTGTAAATTATTACTAAAATCGCACAATAAATGTGCTTGTCGAAATGTTATTAAATAAATAAACCTAATAAAGAATTATTCCGAAGTCGGACTTTGTCTAATTTTTAAAAAAGTTAAAGTCAAATTAAATTTATCCAACACACCGAAAAATTCATCGTACGAATGTTAAGTTGCATCAATTTGATGCGTCAAATTACTTGTGGAGAAAAAATATTCTTTTACAGAATATTCTCCCCTTGTCATAAAATTATCTATGGCTCGAGCCCATTGTCTCGCTCGTGACTCAAGTCATGAGGAATTTTCGAGACGCGAGGCGACGTGAAGTCTGCGCTCGCACCTCGAAAACAAATTAACAAGGAAAAAAAATACGATCGTGTGAGCGATCGCGGTTAATAATTAATTATACGCTATTTCGAGTGCAAAGCACTCATGTCAGGTATTAGTCAACAAAATTTCTTCTTCAGCAGCACGGAACTAGTTCTCATGTGCCGATGCCGACTTCTACCTGATCGGGCTGGACTTGGTTTACATCGCGGTCCCAGTTTTCCTCGTCCTCGTGCTCGATGGCCAGCACGTCGTTCTCTTCCTCGTCCATGGCGAGGAGCGCGCACAAAAATCTCAATCACGATTTAAAAAGGATGATAAAACTATCTCAAAAACTCGGTGAAAAACTCGGTAAAACGTTAAAAAACGAGGATCACGCACGAATGCAGCGATCAGCTGTGAAAAGCGGAAGTCTGTGTGAACACGAGGTAATCGCGATGGATTCTGGGTAATATACTCCAGAACCCGGGTGTTTGAGACTAGTGCGCACCTACCCGTGCGCATGTTACGCTACGGGTCTCCTTTGTTCTCACTCCCGTGCGCGATTGCTGCTACGGGGTCTTTTGCACGCGGTATCCGACCCGTGCCGATAATTTTGCTACGGGTCCCGCGTTTCCACGCCATCTCGTGACGCGAATTCGACCGATATCCGCTTTGTTGGACTTAGCGAAATTTTCTGCGACGTGATGGCTTGCACTATCGGTCGATTACATTTATTTTTAGTGCCGCCATCGACTCGTAATTTATTTTACTTCTTTCCTACGACCTTTCCGCCTTTTATGAACGGATTATCTCTTTTTGGTCGCAGGTTACGGATCGAGGCAGGTACGATATTTTTTGTTGTTTTTTGTGTCTGTACCTCCTCATTATTGTTTTCTTTTTTATCCGTGTTTTTTGTGTTTGTTTCAGGAGTTTCTCCTGTTTCCCCCCCGACCAAAATTGGATCCGGAACGGATTCAACTATCTCGTTTACCGGAGGTGAAGGGGCGTCGAAATACTCCTCGTTGTCACTTGGCGGTGCTTTTTCCGACTCGCCAGCGAACATATCGACGATTTGGCCGTCAGTTTTAGACTTGACTTGGCCTTTGGCCCACATTTCTTGCGGGAATTCCGGAATGTACGGAGTTAACTCTCGTACTTGTATCGACTTATGCTCGGTGTTGTCCTCGAGCTTGCGTAATTTATACGCGTTACCGCCATGCTTGCCGATGATCACATACGGACCATCTCTCTTGTCGGCCAAGCTGGCGGTGATTCCTCTCGCTGCATTTGAGAGGATGTGTGTGTCCTTCCACACTAAATCATTGTTCTCGAAATTCACAAATTTTCCACCGCTTTTATCTTGTAAAATGCGGTCGCGCATGTTAAAAATGTGCGCCATCATATGTTTGTATGTGCTCGAAATTGTTTGCTCCAATTTATATACATACTCATGTGGTTTCTCTGGGTCCACCACATTTACCGACTCTGCCACTCGTGGGTCCCAAGGCACTCGTAGCTCTCGGGCGAAGTTGAGGTAGGCCGGAGAAAAATCTCTCGTCCTCGAGACTGTTGTTCGTATGCTGAACGCGATCTCCCTCAAGTATTCATCCCACCTATTGTGGATGTCAGTGAATATGCTTAGTGCATATTTAATGTCCCTGTTGAGTCGCTCAACGGGATTTGTTCTGGGATTGTAGGTCGAAGTATGTGACGCCACAATCCCGAATTTCTCACAAAACTTACCCCAAATTTTCGAGATAAATTGGGGTCCGTTATCGGATATAATTTTACGTGGAAATCCGTAACGTAACGCCACGTCGTAGATACATTCAACGATTTTCTCTGCTGAAGGTCTGGCGACGGCGTACAACTCGGGCCAACGAGTTGCCACGTCCATTATAACGATAATGTACGCATTTTTATTTCCCGTAACGGGTTTTGGGCCCATCACATCGACACTTAAACAATCAAAAGGCGCGTAAGGCCCTAAGAAAATAGTTTCGAATGGTGATTTACTCCTCGGCTTGCACGCTTGACATCGCTGACATTGGTGGACAAAAAGAGCAATATCTTTTTTCATCCCTGTCCAGTGAAAAAGCTGTGTAGCACGATAGAGTGTTCTGCTTACTCCCGCATGGCTCGCAAGCGGGTGCCCGTGTAACAACCACAGCACGCGACCGATTAAGGAAGCAGGTATTACTACCTTTACTGCGGTGTCCGATTCACTCAAGTCATCTTGGTGATTTGGGTGATGTTTCACTAAAAGGCCGTCATCCAATAGGTAATCTATGGATTCGTGTGCATAACGACGCTTCTGCCTTCTGGTTAGATTGGGCGGATATTTTCCTGTCAGTACGAATCTAGCTCTGTCCTGACATTTCTTGTCTAATTTTTGTTGCACAATTATTTCCTCCCTTGTCGGGGGACTGCTTTGCATCTGCTCGCCGACATGAGCGTGGAAGGCGCTTAGAAGCGGGTCATTTATTCTCCGCTCTAGCTTAAATTCCTTCCTTGCATTTGGGTAATTGTCAGCAGCTGGTTGGTATAACCGCGTCCAAAATCCACAGAATTTTACATCTGCCGGAGACGCGGTGGGAATTTCATTCATCTTCCTTAAATCCCAACGGTGACAACTCGTAGGGCAATAAATGATGCGGGAGTCATCCTCGCCATCATCGTCAGCGTCGATTGGATCTGACACTGGTGCCCGTGACAGAGCGTCAGCCACGACGTTATATTTGCCGGGCTTGTATTGAATGGTCAAGTCGCATGCCATCAGTTCTAACTGCCATCTGGCTAGTCGACCGGCTGGCTCTTTTAATTTCATCAGCCATTGTAACGCTTGATGATCTGTGTGGACCACAAATTTGGTATATTCGAGATAATCTCTGAATTTCCTTATGGCCCACACAACGGCCAAACACTCCAACTCGGTGGCATTGTAATTCTTTTCAGCGCCTTGGAGTTTGCGACTTATAAACATGCACGGCAGGTCTTGTTCGACTCCGTCGCGCACGTGTGTTTGGAGCAACGCCGCTCCTAACCCAACTCTGCTGGCGTCCGTGTGTAATATGAACGGCCGGTTTAAGTCGGGTAGAGGCATTACGCCGACTTCCGTCAGCATCCTCTTTATTGCATTAAATGCGATGTTGCACTCATTTGACCATACAAATTCGTTTTCATTCTTCAGGAGGTCGGTAACTGGGGCTGCCACTTCAGCTAGACCCGGTAGCAACCTGCCGAAGAAGTTTATCATTCCCATAAACCGTTGGACACCTTTAACGTCCTCGGGTGGTGGGAAACGATTAATCGCATCGATTTTTTCGGGGCCAATAGCTAAACCATTGACTCCAATGCGATAACCCAGGAAGGCAAGCTCCTTTCGACAGAACTTGCTTTTGCCCGGATGCACGTGTAACCCAGCTTTTGCCAGCCGGGTGAGCACTTGGTCGATGTGCTCAATGTGCTCTTCGAATGTTTTAGAGGCAATAACTATGTCATCTAGGTATGCCCACACAAACTGATGCAGGATATCACCCAATACGCTTTCGATTAGTCTCTGAAAGGTACTGGGAGCATTCACTAAACCAAATGGCATGACGTTGAACATCAACCGTCCAATTGGCGAGTAAAATGCTGTTTTTAACTTATCCTCTGGCCTCATCTCAACTTGCCAGTATCCCTTCGACAGATCCATCGTCGTAACCCAAGAAAAGGGGCTAAGCTCTCTCAAAATGGATTCGATAGACGGCATCTGTATGGGATCTATTTCTGTCACCGCGTTTAATGGGCGGTAATCAATGCATAGGCGTGGGTCCGAGCCCGGGCGCATCACGAGCACAACTCGCGTCGCGTATTCTCCCTGGGCCTCGGAGACAATGCCACTGTCTAGCATTTCTTGGCACATTTTTTGCACTATTTCACGTTTTTGCGGGTTCATTCCCTTATACGCAACTCGTATAGGTTTATTATCCGTCAATTTAATTTCGTGAATAGCCCTATTCGTTCGGCCCGGTTTTTTCGACAGGATCCCCTCATATTTAAGTAGGACCCTTCGTAGGGCTGCCGCTTCGTTTAATTCTAAAGCGGCGTCGGCGACAAGCGTTTCCACTACATTGTCCCGTTGCAATTCTGTTACGAATGCTTTAAAATCGTAATCTTGAACGAATTTCTTTAGGCCTTTCTCCCACTGTGTCTTGTCGGCCGCTTCTTTTACAAGAGCTGGTGGCACGACAATTGCGGGTCTTTCCTTATCATTTCTGATATAATTCCAAGATTTCGTTATTGGATTGGGTTGTATTTCCATTGACGCCATGAGGTCTAAGCCCAACAGAAAAATTCTGTCGCATGTGGGCAGGACCAGGAAAGGGTGCTGTTCTACTCCTCCGAGCCACTCCATGGTCAATAATATAACTCCTTTTGGACGCGCCATTCCGTTGGCGGTTTTTAGACGTATATTTTTATTAACGCCTTTTATCTTATCGGTGAGACCCAATGATGCTACTATGTCTTCGGAAACGAACGAGCGATCTGCTCCCGAGTCTAGTAGTCCCATAATTTTTTCACGTTCTATTGTCATGGGCAACATACATAGGCGGTTGGTGTATTCGACCGCCACGTTGCACATGAAAACACGAAATTCTTCTGTGTCTTCGACTACTTGAGGTAATTCTTCAAGCAGTAGGTTCGGTTCTTCCGCCTCAGCCTCAGCGTTTGCGGTAATTACCTGCAAAGCGTTGTTGGCCCTGTCTTGAATTTGGGCGTTAGCTATGTCACTACCCATTTCTTTGACTGGTGGCGGCTTATCGAACCCTTTGTTAAACCCCTTTTTCTTCATGAATGGCGCAGACGGTCGAGAAATTATTTCTTCGCCGCCTGCGCTGACTCGTTTTTTGACTCGTTTTTTGCCATGGCGAGTTTAATCTCTGCCATCTGCTTCATTATCGCGTCAAACTTAGCGTCTTCTTTCGCTGTTCTTGGGCACTCATTGGAGTAGTGGCCCGGTTGGTTACACTTGAAACAGCGAATATTTGATTTGTCTCTTGGGGCTTCAGTCGATTTTTTCTTTTCAGGGTCTGCTTTCGACGGTGGCGTGTAATTTTTCCGAAAATACTTCGGAATTCGACCGGCATTTGGTTTTAACCTGGCGCGAAATTCTTCTACCGCTCTATCTCGATGGATGAGATGTACTAGCGGTCCTTCCTCATCGCAACCCGTTGATAAGGTATCGCGATAGCTTCGTATTTCTTCGTCCGTCGAATAATCGTCTTTTTCTTCTTTTTCGTCTGATTTTCCGACATTTTGTTCGGCTTCCTCCCCCTCCTTGACCTCCTCCAGTGTCGCTTGCATGGCTGACGCTGTCGGTGCCTTTTTAGGGGCGGCCAAAGGGTTGGAAGGCAGCGGGGATGTCAGTTTATTTTTTATTTGCAAACCAACGCTAGCTTCTGCCAGCTCCATTATACCGCTAAGATATTCAGTAGGGCGCATAATCTTATCTGTCGCCCCATATCTTTCCGCACTCAACTTGAGACGTTTTGCGGTCGCTGCTTTCTCCGCTTCTGGTAAAGCGGAATAATATCTCTTCTCGATATCTATCGTGTTCTCGAACAGGAAGGCGCTCATCTCCTCGTAGCTACCTCCTGTCGGTGCCCTTTCTTCAAGTAGCACCCTTTGCGAGTATTCCGACAAACCGCCGAGAAAGAAAAGGTTGAATCCCGTGGCGTGAAATTCCATCGGGGCCTTTTCGAACAACAATCTGGCGCGAATGTCGTAATCCATTATGGTTTCACCAGGCATCTGGCGAAGACCTCGCATCTTTCGGCTCACCTCTTCGGGTGTCTCGCCGTAGCGCAGGTCGAATCTCATTAAAAAGTCGTCCCAATTGACGCCTTTCAATCCTTGGTACCACTCACGTGCCGAGCCTGTCATTAGCTCGACAATACCGTGGGTGAGCATGTCTCCTACGGTGGCTTTAGTGGCAGTCTTAATTCGAATTACTTCGTCAAGGAAGCGATCTCCCGCTTTCCATGACCCGTCGAAACGGTTCTGAATATAAAATTGCCACCTAATATTCCCGGTAACACTCATGGTGTCACGTCGGGAGACAGCGTATTTTTTCTTTACGCGGTCACCAGTGCTATGATTACGATCGTTTCGTTTGCTCAGATCAATTCCCTCGGCTTTTAACGAGCCGAGTAGGGCTCTTCCAAGCTCTCCCATCGTATACTGCCGACCCGTCGAATCGGTAAACGCGCTTTGTCGGGGAAGGTCCTGAAACTCCTCCCGTCGGTGGTCGCTATTTTCCGATCGACGTCGTTTCTCTCTATCGCGCGGAGAGTTGGATCTCTTCCGGCGATTACTTGATTTTTCCTTTCGTCTGTCGTCGTTGGATGAGGGGTCGGAGCTGGGGTCGGGAGACGGTGAGCGGCGTGGCGGGTTGCGCCGTGAAGAGTTTGACTCTTTCCGGCCCCTACGACGGTCGTCACGTTCCCTTTCTCTGCGTTCATCGCGTTCTCTTTCCCTTCGTCTTTCTCCGGAACCTCTCTCCGAATCGTGATGACTGGGTGCATTTGACTCCAGTCCATCTGACGACGAATCACTATTTCCGTAGTGAAAATATTTCGGTCTTTCATCGCGTTTGCCTTCTTCTCGCGAAGAGGTGCGATCATGCGATTGTCTCCTTGACGACTCGTCGTCTTTAAGGATGGGCACTGGTTGTTGCCACTCAGTCCCTTGTGGATTATCATGCTGTTGGCTTGTGAGAGCTTGCTCTTCATTTCGCCTAGCATTATTAGCGTTGATTAATCGCGTTATCGCATTATTTGTGGCTGAATCGAGAGCTTGCATGCGGGGCCGAGTTTGTTGTTCTCTGGCCGACGCATCTCTCTTGCGCGGAGTAGCTGGTGTTGCTCTCTCCGGCTGGGGTTTGGGTTTGGCCTTCGGCGTGCGCTTTGGGTCTCCCTCTAGGCTCTCGTCGGACAGCTCGGATGAACTGACCTCTGGTTTGCGGACGGATTTCGGGTCATCTCGTCGCAATCTGGCCATAAATGCTCGCTCTGCTTCTTGTTGCGAGTGGAAAGCATATCGATGTGCTCTCAGGGCTCGGTCAACTATTTCTACCTCCTCGGGAGTAGTCGGATTGGGCTGGGTTCTGCCGTACTCGAGAGCTTGCGCTTCTCTTTCCGCCAGCTTCCTCCGTCTCTCGCGAATGGCTTGACGAGCCTCGTTCTCTGCATCCGCTTCAAATTGAGCGGAATCAACCAATTGTTGAGCGTGTGCACCTTCAACAATGGTGATTTGTGGGGATACACTGTGCGCTTTTAAAGCTGCACGTACGATCTGTAACGTTTCGTACACGGTAATTTTCCCCGTCGGAAGGGTGTATCTCACTCCTTCCGCCTGTGCCAATTGCATCGCATCAATCAAGGTGCCCGAGACGCTGTAAGGCTGGCTCGAAACACGCTTGACAGAGGATGAGTTGGACTTGTGTCCTTCGGACCTGACCGAAGCTGGGCGGCTTTGCGTAATTGGCGTGTTTAGTGCCGAATTAGCGGTCGTATTTGAGGCCGTCTTTTGTATCGGAGACGCTGCTTTCGGACTGCCCACCTCGGTGTCGTGCGTTAGACGAGGCGATTGGTTACGGGATAAAACCTCGTTTCCGCTCGTCTCGCCGTCACGGTTAGAACGCGGCAGTTTGGAGTGAGATTGCTCTTCACCCCGCTCTGTCTCGTCCAATCGCTGCCTCGTCTCGGTGCGAGACGGGTGCGATGCCTCGGATGCGCTTCTACGATCGGGTTTAGGCTTACGCCGTTTTTGCCTCGCTTCGTGCGCTGAGGCTTTGGGTAAGGGACCTCCAGATCGCAAGTGATAGTCGGCGCCTTTACGACTGCCGGCTCTCTTGTTTGCGTCGGAGTCGGAATCTGTTACTCGGGTATTATCTGCCATTTCTTGCTTTGGGTATGATGTAATCACAGGTTAGAATCAGTTATTCGACTTGATCCCGGACAGGCCCCCACGTGTCGCGCTCAACTCTAACCGTCGCTAACTCGTGGGTTGATTACTTAATTCGACTAACTCACTACCGCTTTGCTCAAGCGGTTTACCCAAAGAAATGATTACACAGATATAAAAGGTAAAATATAATATAGATTTATTCTGTGGGACAATGTACAGATATATCTTATATATATATATATATAAAAGGTAGGTAAAAGGTAAATCGGAATGGGTGAAGGGAAATGGAAAGGTAAAGGTATGATGAAAGCTGGCTGGAATCGGCGAGGTCGTCTGTTGTCTCGGTCGTGTCCAAGATGGCGTCCTCGTTGTGGCAACGTGGTGTCGTCTTGGGCCGGCGTGGCAATATGGCGTCCTCGGCTCGTCTCTGGCTGGTCCTTCGGGCTCACGCTGGTCGGGCGCGAGTGAATGCTTAGTTAAAAGGCTTACTTCGGGCTGTTGTCTAGGTTTTTGTGTGGTGTCCGGCGATCACACAGCGGCGGACTCTTCTGGCTCCCGGCGGTCACACAGCGGCGGGAACGCTCGTCGTGGTTTTACTGCAGTTTAGGCTTGTGCGACCGTTTGTCTGCACAACTCGCTAAACTGGAGTGGTTTTTACTATTTCTAGCTGGTGTGCTAAAATAGTGTGGTAATCTTATCTCGCAGGTTACTCTGCGGAGTTTGACACTGACCAAACGTACTCACGGTAAATTGTCCTTTGTCCTTGGTCAATCCCAGTATATTTACTTGGGCCTGATCTTGTAGGACGACGGGTTTACGTGTGTTTCTCGTTTGATGGTTGTGTTGGTTCTGCCCGCTCAGTGCAAGGCACATTCCTTTGCACAAAGCGGGGTCGACAGGTGACCGGAATCACCCAATGGTGGGGTGGACGAGCCATCCCCACTCCCTCAGGGCAGACGCCTGTCCATTGACTAGATGTCAATGCACTGAGGGAAGGGAGACGCGCTTGCGGCTCCCCTTACACCCGAAACGAGGTCACGAGAGAAACTCTTCGTTGACCCCGGTCCAGTCGGGTCACAACAAGTTGTCGTGGGAGATTGAGCATGTCGAGAGTACGGGGAGAGGAGGTGTAGTTAGTCTAATGGCTGCTTGCGAGCGCAGTCGGGCTACTTTGTTGGAGGAATTTGGAAATTACGAAACTGGCAGTAAAAACTTATAACATTAATGCATTTGCGTGTCACCAACATATTCTTTATATTTATATTTATTTATTTTTTATTTTTTTGTTCACATAATAAAGTAAGATCAGCTATACAATCTCATTAACTTTAATAACAGTAATTACTTTTCAACTTCAAACAACAAAACACAAACATCAATATTGCTGCATTGCAGTGTTTTCGAGTGGATCGAGTGCCACGTTTCAGCAACCATACATTTACTGGAAAGGTCTCATAATGCATCTTCTTGGATTCATAATCTTAATGCTCCAACTATGTACGTTAATTCTTTTTGTGTATAATAATATAATAACGTGGCACCAAATAAATAGATGAATTTTATGTTGTAGTATGTGCCATTGGTTATAATAATAAGACCAATAATGTGCGATTCAACTCAACTGGATGTTCTAGTGTGACTCTAATTTTGAATAATGGTAAATATTAAGTTTGTGTTTTTTAATTATAAATTTACAACAATTTAATCTTGCTTTCAGACAATTTTTTGATAACTAATGCCGAGGTAAGAAATTAATAAAATTGTGATGAAGATAATGAGTTTTATATAATTAATTTTCATTCGTCGATATTAGTGGGGATATTTTCGCTTACCTGTACTTTATGACATGTTTTACTTATATTACAGAATGAATTTCAGTATTTAGGATACAAATGGCAAAGAATAGATGCAAGAAAGTATTTTTTACAACAAAGTTGTGATAATGGATTTGTAAGTTGTGCTCAAATTGATTAATTTTTGTGTGTTTATTCTAACTTTGGGTGAAATAAAAGATTAGAGATTCGCAAAAAAACAAAGAAAGACAGTTATTGGAAAGGGAAATAAAGTTAACAGTTGTTCATGTACGTAAAACACACATTTTGAGAAAACTATTTCTACTTTTTAATGTTTTCATTAGAGTCCACCAGAAATTACAGTAACTTACGTAAACAATTCCATAATACTTGGCGGTTATTTTGGAGAGGTTTTTGATACTTTTAAAACCAAATTTAGCACAAGGTAAAATATAATTAAAAAATGTGATTTATTGACATTACTAATCACTTAAAACTTGCAAGATTTAAAATCCTTCGGAGCAAACGAAATCAATATGGGGCCTTTGTAAATGGAAGTTGGACAGGGATGATAAGTGACCTAGCACAACAGGTTAGTATTGCATGTCAAATTTAGCTCATAGTAACATAAAATTCATTCTCGTTCTGTTTAGACAGCTGACATTTGTTCTGCCGTTAGCATGACCACACAGAGAAAAGATTACATAAACTTCTCACCACCATTTTATACAGAGCCGCATGGAATTATGTACAGAAAATTAGATCAGCGCAAATGGAATTATTATTTTTATCTGCAACAGTTCAATCTAGAAATTTGGCTGTGCACATTTGCAATTAGCTTGATGGTCATTTTGATCACCATATTACCAGGTCAATTATCAAGCACAAACTATTTTCAGAATTGTTTCCTAAATTTCATAAAGGAGGTGTTGCTTTGTTGGCCAATTGTGATACAAGGTTTGTGTCGTTTTTAGAAGAAATTGATTCAAACAAATTAAAATCTTTGAACCTCTTTCATTTAGGCAGCTTCAACAGTTTTTCATTGAAGTCGATGAGAATTATCTTTGTAACCTACATCATATTTTCGATGTTGATATGGATTAGTTACAATTCCACCTTAACTTCTTTGCTCGCAACATCAGACACCAAAGTTCCTTTCGACTCCATCGAAGACATGCTAGAAAATACAGATTATTTGCCACTGGTTTTAAAAGGCGGTAGTGATGAAGAATTTTTCCAGGTTACAGAATTAAAATTTAATTATTGAAGTTCGACTTCTTCGAGCACGGCAGTGTTTTCGAACAAGATGTCACAAGAGATTTGTCTCATCACAATGTGACTGGCTGTCCCTGCACAGGTCACTTCTCTGCACAGCAAAAAGCACTAAAAGCAACTCCTCGCACAGCGCGTGCGCCTGGTGTCATTCCCCGCTGCAGGCCTCTAGAAATGAGCAACATGAAGTTGTATGAGTCACAAGAGTGACCCATGAGCTGTTATTGGAACAACACAGTGAACAGTCACATCAATCCACCACAGCCTTTCTGAGCGGTCGCATGGGTCATATGGGTAAGTACGGCGGAATAGCCAAGCCCATCCGACCACATCATACGTAGGGATTCATCCCTGTGTGCGACGGGTCAGCTACTGGAGTGGCGAGCCTTCGCGGCACTGCCAGCACATGGGTAGATCGGAGACTCCAACCCAAATGAATTAAGAAAGGCCAACCACCCAACAATCTTGAGTCCCTATTTTATTTTACGTGAGCATCCGTCCTACCCCATGGTAGCTAATCCCCAAGCTACCATGGATAAGATCATGCTGTCACAAGCATTACAAATTACAATTTTCAAGTCATCGTCTTAAGCACCACATTCTTTTTCTTTACATTTACAAAGTTATTTTTAATAGAAATCAATATACAGGAATAGGAGTGTATTAAAAGTTGATACTCTTCGTGACGGAATTGAGACGACGTATGCTGGAAAATATGGATTCGTCGGACCATTGCAGTTAATCCAATCTTTGATTGGCACAAACTGCAGTTTTGCTTTCGGATCTCGTTCCGTCAGCAGTAAACCTATATCGTTAGGATATGCCAAACAATTTGCCTTAGCGGATTATTTCAATCGCAAGTAAACAATTTTTCAGTCAATTTTTATTATCAAACAAAAATTGAAATATTTTCTTCGACAGAATTCTATTATTGAAGCAGTGTGGAGTCTTATCAGTTACATATGACCGTTTCTACCCCAAGTTGTCTGAATGTTTAGTAAATCATTTCAAACCAGTTTATTTTGGTCAAATAATTGGTCCTATCATAATTTTAATGAGTGCAATTTCAATGTCTTTAATGATTGGTGTATTTGAACTAATTATTGATAAATTCATTTTGTAAATTCAATACACATTTGTGGTGGCCACAAATCATATATGCATGTTCACTACATTTCCACCTACGTTTGTTAGAAAAAAATACGGAGTAATATTTTATCTAATTTTATTTTATTCTCTCTTAACTCACTTTTGGATAAATGAAATTACTCCTGTATGATCATAATTCTTCTATCTTTTGGTTTGGTTAAAAATGTAAATGGAATAAAAATGTAAGAGACCTTCTTGTTGAGTTTTTAAATTGCTTAGATGGGGGAAAAGGGGTAGACAACGCTCTCCAATTGGTGAGCAAAGAACACCTGACCTTAATTAGTGGATTCTTGAAAAGATCAGATGGAAGTTTTGAAGATATATGGACTTTGGGGTGGGAAGGTAAGGGATACAATCACTAAATGAGATTGAGAAAATAAATGAGATTTTAAATTGATGTACAACCAGAATTTAAAAAACAATTTAGAGATAAATGAGCACAATACAATAATAAGAAAATACATAAATACGCAAATACAAAAATGCACTCGGTTTTCACAACAAGAGTAGATTTTAGATTAAAACCTCGGATCGCCGCACATTTCTTGTTGCTTTATTTGTAAAATGTTGTAATCAACTTTTGTAAATTGCATTTTATTATTGACTTGAGTCCAGCTCACATTACTTATTATCATTGAATGATCCTAAATGTAATAAATGTAATAAATCTTATCTTTATAATGCTTCTGTGACAGTCCTGAAGCTCAGTAAAATAAATAATCAATTTTGTCCCTAAATGGCGTTATTATTAAAATAGCAGCAAATTCAATCTATTTGATTAAATACATAAATATAAATGTTTATGTATTCTTTGGGTAAGAAAAGAATTTCTATGTTGGACATAAGCTTATAAATTAATATTTTTATGTAATAACCAAGAATAAATAATTTCCAGGGAAATTAGTAAAACTTGACCAAAGGATTAAACCAAGGATTTGTTGCGACTCCGGGAATTAGCTTGACAAAATACTTACCTTAGTGTCAAGCCACTCGCAATAGAAATGCCGTTTATAGGCCTTATACTCGGCTGCCTGTAAAATAGTGTCTAGGGGTATTTTTATGAAAGGAAAACTGCAGTTGAATTGAATGAAAATACAAATGAACTTTATTCGTGGAATTTACAATGATTATATGAAATACAGGGTGTCCCAAAAGTCTGAACCTCCCCAAGTAATTTCCAAAATACTCGAGATATCAGAAAACTGAAGAAAAACTCATAGGGGACATCTTTCATTGCGAATCTGATGGGATCCTCAAATTTGACCTCAAAGGTCATTTTCAAGGTCATTCACTTGTTAACTTCTAAACCAATCAGGTTAGAGCAAAATTTCCAATTACAACGTTGTAGAGAACCATCTAATTAGTCTAGAACTGTTCTTAAAAAAATTATTTCTTATGGAAAAGTTTTGAGAAAAAAAGGTTTGAAATGTTAGTCTACTCAGCTTTGTAACTTAAAACTATTGAGGCAACCAAGCTAATCCTCAATTAGGACACTTTATTGGGTCATACTTGTCAGTAGAAGAGAGGAAACACAAAAGAAAGGAAATAATTTATTTTGGAAATACATTCCACATGATAGTTTTAGGTTACAAAGCTGAGTAGACTAACATTTCAAACCTTTTTTTCTCAAAACTTTTCAGTAAGAAATAATTTTTTTAAGAACAGTTCTAGACTAATTAGATGGTTCTCTACAACTTTGTAATTGGAAATTTTGCTCTAACCTGATTGGTTTAGAAGTTAGCAAGTGAATAACCTTGAAAATGACCTTTGAGGTCAAATTTGAGAATCCCATCAGATTCGCAATGAAAGATTTTCCCTATGAGTTTTTCTTCAGTTTTCTGATATCTCAAGTATTTTGGAAATTATTTGGGGTGGTTCAGACTTTTGGGACACCCTGTATAATAATAATTTTGACTAGTAATTATAAAGAAAGAAATAAAGGAGGAAATATGACGAGAGCTACAATGCTCTCGATGAACAAAGGAATAATTTGGGCGCGTAACAAACGGAGTTTGTCACGTACACCAAAAATGACGAGGCGGACTCGCCGAGACAAATTTCGCCGCTCGTACGATGGTGTAAACTGTAGACTCCGGAGGTCTACAGTTGTTCACAATGGTTCACGAACAAGCGTGGATGCTGTATCAGCGACAGTGAGTCTCGGATAAAATCGACGGGACTCGCAGTAACCGACAGTGAGCGGTTTTCTCGGGCGTTACTCGAGATTCGTGTAAGTGCGTGTAACCGACGATGCCGGTCACACACAAGGCGCAAATGGAGCTGGTTCCACCGATAATACAGTGGAAACAGTAAAATGAATCTCAACTCACCAAACTAACACTATTAATACTTGAAGTTCAGGTTTGTTCCTATTCGAAGCAGTGAAGTTGTGTTGTTGTTGGTGATGTGGTCGAGAGTGAGTAAAAGCGCCAAAATTTGGGGCTTTAATGCACTCTCTGGTCCTGCGCACAAAATGTGCGTAGAGTGTTGATTTTGGATTTTGGATTTTGGATTTCCGCTCCCAAGTCACACTTTTGGCGTGTGCCGTGTTAAACAATTAAATAACTAATTATTTAAGTGGTGACGACGATTTTTATGTGAAATAAAAACAGGGTCACCACAGATTAAGTCATCCCTCGCACCTGCACAGAGTTCAGATTAAGTCAAAGGACTTAATCCTGAATGTGCCTTGGGTTTCCAGTTCTTGTTTTCCTGTCCTGCTGGCTCGCCCATTTTGAAACTCGGTCAAAGCGTTTCGACCGAAATCGCGTGCATGCAGACGGATTGCAAGATCCTCGTGCCCGAAGATTTCGCGTTGGACATTTTGCAAAAATCGCATTTCAGAGAAAAATACAACGAATTCGCGTTGCGTGATTGTGTCAGTTCTCACCCGGAGCTGAGATTTTGTACCAGGCCCAACTGTCGCGTGGTGATTCGCGCGGAACAACCGAAAAGCAAGCGCGTCACCTGCAACGAATGCGACAGTTCTTTCTGCTTCAATTGCCGATTGAATTATCACGAGCCGACGGACTGCGCGACCATAAAAAAGTGGCTCGCAAAATGCGATGCGGATTCGGGGAATGCCACTTATTTGCGGAAACACACCAAAGATTGCCCGAAATGCGATTTTGTAATCGAAAAGAACGGCGGGTGTAACCTCATGATGTGCACGCGATGCAAGTTCAGATTCTGCTGGATGTGTTTGGGCGATTTGAAAGAGCACACCGGCACTTACCGATGCAGCATGTATGCTACTCCGACGAAAACGGTCGAGTCGGAGCACGAGGCGAGAGTCGTTATGGCGAAATATCTGTTTTATTTCGACAGGTGGTCGAATCACGCCCAGAGTCTGCGTTTGGAGCATAAGGCGTTGGAGAAAGTGAGAAAGAGGATCGAGGAGAAGGTGATGAAGTACGAAGGGACGTGGATTGACTGGCAGTATTTGTTTGATGCGGCTGCGGCGCTCGCTAAGTGTCGTTACACGATGCAGTACACTTATTCGTTGGTTTTTTTTTATGGAGGATGGGAAGAAGAAAGAGTTGTTTGAATACCAGCAAGCGCATCTTGAGTCTGCGATTGAAACGTTGTCGTGGCAGATTGAGAATGTTGAGACTACGGGGAAAGGAGGTGTGGTTAGTCTAATGTTTGCTTGCGAGCGCAGTCGGGCTACTTTGTTGGAGGAATTTGGAAATTACGAAACTGGCAGCGAAAACTTATAAAATTCATGCATTTGTGTGTCATTTTTATTTATTTATTTATTTATTTTTTTGTCTATAAAATAAAATCAGTTATATCTCATAAACACATAAACATTTCGTGGTATACGTCTCATCACTTTTAATAACAGTAATTATTGTTGGCCTTTGGTTCTCCGAGATTTGTGATATGCAACTGTATCGGTTGGATTACCGTACTTAGAGTTGTTTGCTTAGCAACTGTTGTTATTACTGGTTCTTTTGTTGTAGTTTTTATCCATATCTAACATGTATTAAACCTTGAGTTCTTTTACTCACATTTTGTTCTGCTGATTTCATCAACTGATCCATTTTCCCAACATGGTAGCAGAGGGATAGGACTTTCAGCATCATTTGTGAGTTTTTCATGTTGAAATTTGATCAAATTTTCGTCAAATTTCCATGAATTTTTGTTCATCTTGTGCCGCTCATTGATTCTTCACTCCTGGCAAGATGGCCGACCTCGTCTTTGTTCGCCTGCTCGCCCAGCACATTTCCGTGGATTTTAATGTGTTTTTGGTGCCTGCGTGTCATTTGAACCGCCAGCAGTGCTTGGATGATGTCCAGTGTCAATTGTGAGTGCTTTTTCAAGTGAATTTCGTGATATTTGCGCCGATTTTCGTCTGTGTTGTGCTGCAAATGTGTGCGAACATCATCAACGTGTTTTATCGCCAATTTTTCTGTGTTTTGCACTGTTTTCGACGATCTGGTGTCCTTCCTGGATTTTATACGTGTTTTCACACGTATTGTGAGTACTTTTAATCGTTTTTCATCGATTTATTACCACCGAGACACGACACGACATGATTTTCTGCACAAAACGCACTTTATCAATGATTTTCATATTTTTTCCACTTTGTCAACACTTCTTGACTTTCTTCCTGTCTTGTATGCTGACTTTCTGAATTGCTTTCGTTGAATTTTACAGATTTTCATCAATTTTTGTGAAATTTCGTGGACACAAAGCAACAGACATTCACTGATTGATTTTGCTGAGATTTTCGAGGAATTTCATCGAGTTTCCAGCATTCCCAGTTCAAGACAAGAGATTCTACCAGATTTTCCTCATTTTCTTCCTTATTTTTCGTGAAACTTTGTTAAATATTAAGTTTCGTGAAACTTTGTATAAGATTATGGTTTTTGGTAGGGACCTGGTATAGGATCCTGGGTTTATATTTGTTAGAGGATTTGATTGCCCTGACAGATATAAATCTTTGCCTCGGTCATTGCACTTTGACCGTTGTATTTATTTGCCGTGCCCGACAGTGGGGTATCCGGGGGCCACAGGGCCATTATTTCCCGACAACTCCTAAACGGCCACTGTTTAGTTGGGTTGGCTAGCAACCTGAATAGCCCAGTTTTGGTTTTCCGCCTCGAACAACGATACCGCACGTTCTCCTGTCACTTCGACCAAACTTTTCGCAGAACCGCTCACTTATATCGTCATGGCGGATTCCGGCAAATCTCATCAATTTTCAATTCCACGACTGAACTCTGATAACTACGAATCTTGGTCCCGAAATATCCAATTCTTGCTCTTGGAAAAAGGAGTGGATGACTTCATCTCTGAGAATCCTCCGGTTAAAGACGAAACGTGGGATCAACCTCGAAAACAGCTTTACGACGACCGTTCAAAGCGTGCAAAAGCCTTGCTTGGCTTGTTTGTCGAGCCCCAATATCAGGACATTGTTCTCGCTGCAGACTCCGCACGTGACGCCTGGGTAGCCTTGAAAGCAACATTTCAACCGACTTCTCTTGGCCGAATCGCTAAACTCCGCCGAGATTTCCTGATGATGCGTTTGCTTCCGAATGAAGACATGTCAGTTTTCATTAGCTGTGTCACCAAAGCCCGTGCTGTTTTGAAGGACTTGGAAGTCACATTTACGGATTCAGATGTCGCTTATCAACTTTTGGATTTGTTACCGGATTCGTACGAGGCGACCGTGCAAACAATTTATCATTGGTCCAAAGCGAATTTTACATTAAAGGGAGTCACCGACCATCTTCTCTCAGAATTTAATCGTTTGAAAATGAAGAGTACTGCTTCTGAGTCTTCAACAAGTTTGCAGTCTTCTGGTGCAACTCCTAAACCATTTCGGCCGTTGTCGCAAGTCAAGTGTTTTAATTGCGGCGACATGGGACATTACGCAAATAAGTGCTCTAAACCAAAAGTTCAAGGTGCTGCTTCTTCCAACTCGTCTACCAATCGTAGTCGCCGACCTTCGTTTCGGAACCGCAAGCGTGGACGCGGTGAAGCAACACCACATGCCCCGAGTGCTCAAAGTGTTTCCAGTGCAGGCTCCGGTTTAGGTTTCTTTGCACGGTCCGAATCCAACGTCGCATCGACTTCATCTTTGGAATGGCTAATTGATTCGGGTTCATCTGACCACGTTTGTTGCCGTCGTGATTCTTTTTCGACGTACAAGCCCGTTTCGAATTATTTCATCATTTTGGGTGAAGGCCGTTTACGAGTTGATGGTATAGGTGATGTGGTTTTGCGGATTGGTCGTGGTGGCGCGAAAGGAGAATTTTCCGTCATGATGCATAATGTTCTTCATGCCCCCGCTTTTTCGCGTAATTTAGTCAGTTTGTCAAAAATTGATCGCGCTGGACTACATTTTGTGGCTTCAAATGGTTTAATGTAGACTTTGACCGATATCGATATTTTCCAGTATCGCCGATACCGATAATCGGCAACCGAATATCGGCCGATACCGATACCTGCGCCGATATTAAAATTAAAATGTCCGACCCCTCCCCCCTTATCCCCCAAAATAAAAAAAAGAAAATTAAAATTGCGTTTATTAATTTAGAAACATGAAAATGATTTAGAAACGTTTTTGAAGCAGTATATAATATATACTGCTTCAAAAGCGTTTCTAAAACGTATCGTTTTAGTCTAAAACGATACGTTTTAAAAACGTGGCAATATCGGTATCGGCCACGCCAAAAAATATCGGATCCGATATCGGTGAATACCTAAATATCGGCCGATAGCCGATACCGATACCGGTATCGGTCAAAGTCTAGTTTAATGACCATTTTTGATCCGTCCGACAAGGCCAAACAATTTCCTTTGCATGCCAAACTGAAGGATGATTTATATTCCCTTCAGCATGTCTTGCCCGCAGATCCTACATCTGCGCCGCTTCCTGCGCTTACGGCCACCTCAGTGGTCAAGCCGGTCCTCTCTGCGCAGACTATAAAGCCTGCTCGGCATGTCACTTTTGCCGAGGGACCTGCTTTATCCCCTCCTTGTAAACCCCCGAAGGGAAAGTTATCCGATTTAGAGCTTTGGCACCGGAGATTTGGGCATTTTAATACCGAAGGTTTACACTTTTTAGTGAAATCTCCGAATGCTTCCGGAATCGAAATTTCGACTTCCGCATTGCCGGCATGTGCCGTGTGTGGTCGTTCTAAATCCACCCGCGCCTCGTTTCCGAGTGCAAAGAATAGAATTTCCAGCCTTTGAATTTAGTCCATATCCCTATGGCGCGCATGCGGATTTCGCGGAGTGCGAAAGGGACCCTATATTTAACATTACGGCGGCCTATACCTTGACCCCCTGTTCGCAGTCTCGTGGCGGATTCTGCGGATTTCACCTATTCGTACAATCCGCACGATCGCGCGTGTTTTATCATTCTTGGCAAACCGTTTTTTGAAAACGCGTTGTAACGCATCCTCAACTTTACAAATCTCGCTTAGCGCGATCGCGCTATAACGCTTCTTCGTGTCCAACAAAAACAGCCGATTAAAAACGAAACTTCGGGTTTCGCTAAAACGCGATTTTGATATCGGGAAGGGCACGTGACCACGTGGGTAAAAATAGAATCGAGTTTCGTGAAAACCTAATTTGGAGAAACGGCGTGGTGGTTTTGCGAAATATATCACATGTCACGTGATCGGACGTTGGATCTCGTACATAAACGTTCGTGCCTGGTCAAACCAGAGTCTTTAAAAAATATAAATGCATTTCCCGATCATAGGATTAATTTCGCGCCGTGTGCTCCAGTCATTAATTAGGTTATCTTCGTCGCAACTCGTCATAATAAAATTTTTACAGAAAATCAATCGTTTCGTATTTTATTTTCACTTTCCGGGAGTCTCGCGTCGTCGTAGTCGACGCGAGTCTCACCGAACGCGTTCTGCGGGTTCGGCGAGCGTTTTCAGATCGGGGCGGACCGTCTCGTATAGTACCGGGCGCGCCTCCCCAACTGACCGGTCGATGGTTATATAGTTTAAAATTTCCTCGACCGAGTAAACGGTCGATGCTTCAGCGTCCGGTCGATGATGTGGCATTTGTGCGCGTTCATCCCGTGTCTCTCAGACTGGCCTTCGGGCCGGTCAAAATAAATAAATAAATAAATAAATAAATAAATAAATAAATAAATTGGCCGTAAAATTGGGGCAACTGGGGTCGCTGAGCGGCGGCGGTGGCGGCAGCAACGACAGCCCCGACGACTCGCCCCGAAAATAAGTTTCCGCGTCGGCATCCGTTCGTTCGTTCGTTCGTTTAAACGTGCGCGCGGTCGCGTGCATCCTACTCGTGTCTGACGTGGCGATCGGTACGGAGTAAAAAAAAATCACCCGAAAAAGGAAAGACGATTAAAATTTTAATTCTCCGGTCGTGGCACCGACTTTGCGGTCCGTGCTTTAACCGATAATTAGGTTATCTTCGTCGTAATTCGTTGGAATAAAAATTTTATAGAAAATGAGCCGTTTCGTATTTTATTTTCATCTTCCGGGGGTCTCGCGCCGTCGTTGTGGACGGGAGTCTTCCCGAACACGTTCGATGGGTTTTGCCAACACTTTCAGATCGAACTCGGGACTCGGGCCCGCCGCTCGGTCGAGCGGCGCACAGTACCCGCCGAGCGGCGCGGTATCCGATATAAAAACACCCTTGCTTCGCCACGGTCTCAGACTGGCCTTCGGGCCGGTCAAAATAATAAATAAATAAATAAATAAATAAGTCCGAAAATGGAACGTATCCGTCCCGACGAATAGATGCGGTTGGGGTCGTTGAGCGACGGCGGCGGCAGCGGCAGCCTTGACGACTCGCCCCGAAAATAAGTTTCCGCGTCGGCATCCGTTCGTTCGTTCGTTCGTTTATACGTGCGCGCGGTCGCGTGCATCCTACTCGTGTCTGACGTGGCGATCGGTACGGAGTAAAAAATATCACCCGAAAAAGAAAGACGATTAAATTTTTAATTCTCCGGTCGTGGCACCGACTCTGCGGTTCGTACTTTAACCGTTAATTAGATTATCTTCGTCGTAATTTACCGGGAAAAAAAATTTGTAGGGAATCCGTTGTTTTGTATTTTATTGTCATCTTCCGGGGGTCTCGCGCCGTCCCAGTCGATGGGAGTCTTTCTCAACACGTTCGATGGGTTTTGCCAACACTTTCAGATCGCCAGCGGAACTCGGGCCCGCCGCTCGGTCGAGCGGCTCAGTACCCGCCGGGCGGCGTGGTAGCCGGGTTCTCGCTTCCAGTGGCTGTAGGCGTCCTTCTTGAACGCCTTCCTCGCTCTCTCGGTCTCAGACTGGCCTTCGGGCCGGTCAAAATAATAAATAAATGAAGAAACAAATAAATCGGAAATAGAACGCGCCCGTCCCGACGAGAATAGGGGCAAATGGTGTCGTTGAGCGGCGACGGCGGCGGCAACCCCGACGACTCGTCCCAAAAATAAGCTCCCACATCGACACTCATCCGTTAGTCTAAACCTCTTGACGTGCATTCTACTCGCGTCCGACAGATTCGGTTCGTTGTGGGCATAGAAAACATCCGCACACCGATACGGCATGTTTCGACGTCGATGCGCGACCGCGAAGCCGAGTCCCCGGCGACGTACATACTCGCACAAGCGCGTTCGCGCGCGCGATATTGCGTGTGATGCGATGCCGATGAGCTCGACACGGTCTTTCGACGCGGGCGTCGATAATAATGTCCGTCAACGTGGATAAATGCCCGCAGAGTGCTTTGTGTTTATGGCAACGCACCGGGACGCAATTAACCAACCACTTACGAAAATTCAAAACATAATTGTTTAACAAAAGGAAACTCGTATAATGTTGAAACGATAAAGAAAACGCAAAATTTAGATTCAAATTCAGATTCGAATTGGGTAAGATTAGGTCAGGTTAGACCCACAAACTCTGGGGGAGCGACACGAAAATGAAAAGGGCGCACCTATCGCTTATAGATGTCTGGCGATCGACAATGGGTGGACGATTAAAGTTTAAATTTCGGATCGTGGTATCGGTTTCGCGGTTCGTATTCCAATAGTTAATCACATTATCTTTGTACCAAACGACCGATACAAAAGTTTTGTAAAATATCCGCCGTTTTATATTTTAATTTCACCTTCCAGTTGCCACGCGCTGTCGTAGTTGGTGCGAATCTCCATCAACGCATTCGACGGGCTTCGAGAGTGATTCCAGTAATCCAGACCAATCCTGGCCCTCGCGGAAATCCGGAGGGTTTTGGTTTTCCGCGATTGTTTTACTCACTTCTGTGGTTTTTCTACTGTATGAGTTAATAGATGTTCTTTTGAACGTCTCTCTCTGTACAGAATACGGGGCAGCTGGCGCCGACAAGCACCGGCAGCCCCAAACAATTTGTTCAAAAATAAGCTTCTGCAAGATGTTTCGTAAAAAAACCCGACGGGATTCCCATTTTTAACATTATGGTGTTTTTTTTTTTTATTGCCACCAAAGCGCGCTACCACCGCAAATTTTCCCGCGTTTGCCATGTACGCGCCGAAAACCACAGGCAATGAACTTTTCCACAAACTGAAAAACAAAATATATGGGTAAGCGCACATGGGCGAATAAAACAAGATTAGCCCAGTTTCGGAATTTATTGGGTCGACGTTTTGTATTCACGCGTGACGGGGGCACCACATGTGGAAAACGCGCGAATCACGCGCGTCTACGCACATTGGAAACTTAGTATTAACGTTCGTTTCGAGTTAAATAAAAACGACGACCGTGACGAGGACCACAAAGACGGCGATAGCAGGATTCGTCGGAACAACGAGGATTGCCAACGAGAGAGACCCGTTCATTCGCCAACGCTCCATAGTTCAAACTTAAATCGTTCTCGGACTGCCACCAGATGTCACATCAGCCGCTCACGACATACACACACTTTGGTTCGGCAGCTTATATCAAACGCGCGCGTTTCATCTTCCGTCTGATCCTCACTACCACCTCGTGTTCGTTGGTAAGTAAGTTTGATGCTTTGTGTGATTTCTCGGTCAATGGACCACGCCCACGACCACAATCACCTCCCTCTCTCTCTCTCTCTCTCTCTCTCTCTCTCTCTCTCTCTCTCTCTCTCCAATTTACTTTCAGTTGTTTACTCGTCTCACAAACAAAAGGAAAATGGCGGAAGCACCACAAGAGGAGGGTGGCGGCAGGTCATACTCCTGCGCTCTATGCGATGATAAACACCCCGATAGTAAGAAACGGTTATTTATTTACTTATTATTTTATATCTTTTGTTCTATATCTTTTATTTATTTTATATACATAAATATTTTTTAATTTTATTTTAATTTTTTTCTTCTTCTTCTTCTCCCCCGCCCCATGTGCCTCAGGACCGAACGGATTCTTCTGCGTCGACGTCTTTCGCCATCAGCGACAGCGACACAACATCCACAAGGACGTGAAAAATTTCTCGCGCGAGCTCGTCTGTCTGGCATCGGTGAGTGTCCGATTATCCTCTTCACTCACACACTAGTTAACTAATTCGTATTTTTATTTTTTCCCCTTTCTTCTTAGGCGTTGAAACGAGTGCACCGACTCAACGGGCGACGCTGTCCGTTTTGTGCGGCGACGCCCTCTCCCGGGGATCTCGTCACTCATTGGGCGGAGGCACACGATTACCAAGCGCCCGCCGGAAACGATGGAGGTGGCGTCAATGGACATTAGTTTTTATTTAATTTTATTTTTTCCCCATAATTTGCACTGTCCAACTCTTCTTCATTTGCTTTTATTTGTTCTTTACTTTTTATTATTTATCTATTTATTTAATTTTTTTTTTTTTTTTTAATAAAAAAGAAAACAAACAAAAAAAAATCCACATTAATCATTGTTATTGTTATCATTATTACAAATACACGGTCAATTTTTTATTATCCCGCGTCTTCTTTGCCAGCCTCTCGATTCTCTTTCTGAGACTCGTCGCCGTCTCCTTCGTCTTTTTCTGATGTGACTCTTACCACACCCACATGGACTAACGCGCTCACCACTGAATGCGACAAAAGAACGTCTCCATCTGGAAGCATCTCGACTCTCATGGGGACGTTTCTGTTGCCTTCATTCTTTCGTTCCTCCTCCTTCGTCGCTCTTTGGACTATAAGATCCACCGTCTTCAACCTGCCCGTCGGCGCACGCGGGATGGAAGCGGCGGACGACTGGAAAAGGAAAGAAAACAAATAAAAAAATAAAAAATAAACGAAAAAATGAACAAATAGTGAGAATCTCAACGTGATACCCCTTTTTTTCAGATTTCACTTCCATTTGTCCAATTTTCATTACGAAGTACATTACATTACGTTTCGGTCACGGCTTCCGTCAGATGGCGCTCTGGTTTACTTAAATTTTGCCGTAAATTGCTTTTTTCGCCTTTGTAACTATATTTGATCCAAAAACTAATGACGCCATCGTTTTCAGCGCCAAATTACACGTAGGAAACCTCATTTAATCATTAAAATTGTTCAGTTTTAAAAATCAGTCTTTTTCAAATTTCCCACCAAATTTGCCACGCGGTTGCCGACTTCGGTGGATCGTAACGGTACTTTTTCTTGACCAAATTGAAAAATAAAAGATACAGGCAGGTGCAGATTTGGATTTCCAGTCGAATGAGACTGATTTCAAAATTTATAAACCTCATTTCGAGATAGAAAACAATATTTTTCAGTTTGCGACGAAGATTTCTGCCTCCATTATAGCTTACGGGATCCGCCGAGTGGCGCTGTTTTCCATTACATTTCGCCGTAATTTAGCATTTTCTTCTTTTTAACTATATTTAATGCCAATTTCATATTTATAATTGGAAAATAGACCAAAAACTGCACCAGAAAAGTCTACTTTCCAATCGTCCGATTAATTTTTTAATTCATTTTTTTGGGATATTACACAAACCGGAAGTACCGGAAGTAGAAACATTACATACAGGTCACGTGACCGGACGTCGAAGACGGACAGACAGAGCCGTTTCATTATTAGACTTTCTAAACACAAGGTTTAGAAGTCTAAAAAATAGAAATGCATTTCCCGATCGTAGAATTAATTTTGTGCCACGTGCTCCAATCATTAATTAAATTATCTTCGCCGCAACTCACTGCCATAAAAGTTTTATAGAAAACCAATCGTTTCATATTTTATTTCCATCTCCCGGTGGTCTGGCGCCGTCATAGTCGACGGAAGTCTCTCCGAACACGTTCAACGGGCTTCACGAACGCTTTCAGATCGAATGCGGAACTCGGGCCCGCCGCTTGGTCGAGCGGCGCAGTACCCGCCGAGCGGCGTGGTAGCCGGGTTCTCGCGTATGGCGATAGGGGGTCCTTTCTAAACAAACACCTCTCTCGGTCTCAGACTGGCCTTCGGGTCGGTCAAAATAATAAATAAATGAATCGGAAATAGAACGCACCCGTTCTCGCTCGGTCTACCGGCGAATGGGAGCAGTTGGGGCCGTTGAGCGGCGACGACAGCAGCCCTAACGACTCGTCCCGAAAATAAGTTTCCGCACCGACATCCGTTCACTTATTTAAACCCCATGACGCGCGCGTGGTTGCCTGCATTTTTCGGCTCGTTTCGACACGTTTCGACGTCGACGCGCGACCGTGAGCAAAGTCCTCAGCAACATATGGACATGAGTGTGTCTTTGCTCGCGATCTACGCGTTTGAGCGCGTTACGACGCGCGATAATGCACGTGATGCGATGGGGGTGAGCGCGACACGGGCTTTTGGCGCGGGCGTCGGTAATGATGTCCGTCAACGTGGATGAATGTCCGCGAAGTGTTTGGTGTTTATGGCAACGCACCAGGACGCAATTAACAACCAACAAGAATTAAAAATATAACTGTTTAACAAAAAGAAACTCCTATAATGTTGAAACAATAAAGAAAACGCAAAATTCAGATTCAAATTTAGATTTGAATTAGGTCAGATTAGGCCAGGTTGTAGATCCACAGACTCTCGAGACGACAACAAGAAAATAAAAAGGATGCGTTTATCGTTTGTAGGTAGAATCTCGCGCCGAGTTAAATAAAAGTCTTTAAAAAATAGAAATCGATTTCCCGGTCGTAGAATTAATTTTGTGTCATGTGATCCAGTCATTAATTAGATTTTCGTGGTAGATGTTGCGTGAAACAAGATCGTGAACGTCTCAATTGGTTTACGATTTAAATTTCATCTCGCAATACACGCTGCACCAACGTAGTCGACGCGAGTTTATATCACTGCACTCGATGGGTTTTGTGAGCATTTTTAGACCAATCGATCGTACAGCTTGTTTGCTAGTTTCCTTTCGAGGTCAGCGGTTAACTCTTTGCATTCTATGATGCTGTTGGTTCCAACGGCGATACGCGTCTCCCGCCTGCCTCTCGGTCTCAGACTGGCCTTCGGGCCGGTCAAAAAAAAAGAAAAAAATTAATAAATAGATAAATAAGTCGGGAACAAAACGCATCCATCCCGACGAATAGTGACAGTTGGGCTCGTTGAGCGGTGGCGAAGGCGGCGGCAACCCCGACGACTCGTCCCAAAAATAAGCTCCCACATCGACACTCATCCGTTCGCGTGTGCACGTGTGTGTCTGTGTGTGGCATTTTACAACGGAGTGGCATCGACGTGTCCATTGGTTGACTCGAGTTCCAACCGTCCCCAACGCCTCGTAAAAATCGACACCGATTTTATGACTTTGAACGACTTTATCGCTAACATTTCCATCTGATTCCCCGTAACGACGTTTTGACCATTGCTCCCCCCACACTCCAATTCAAAATTTAATAAGAAATTGTCAAACTTTTCAAATTCTATGATAAAAGTTGAGTGTTTTTATTGTTTACAAAATAAAAACGAAAAATAAAAAAATAAAATAAAAAAAGATTCAAAATCGACTCGTCACATCGCCGATTACGCGCCTGGTCGTGGGTCACTGAGGAAGAGATCAAATTGAATAAACTAAATGAACAAACTGATGGACGAGCGGACAAATTGAAACGTTGAACCGAATTAATTACCTCGACGCCGGACGCCCTGGCAACGTCGGTTCGGTGGCCGCGAAACGCGCTAGCATCCTGGCGCGCACCGCGGGATTGACTTGAAAAATAGAAAATAAAATAAAATAAATATAAATAAATAAATCAATTCGAATCAAACCAACCAATCGGTCAAACAAAACAAAACAAAAACAAAAACAAAACGTTGAATCGAATTAACTCACATCGGCATCGGACGTCCCGGTCCCATCAACTGGGCGCCCGCGAAGCGAAGAAACAGTAAGGAACGTCCGCGAGGATGGCTTAAAAAATAAATAAATAAATAAATAAATAAATAAATAAATGAATAAATAAATCAAACGAGACGTTTGACCGGATTACATCGGTTCCGGAGTCGCGCGCTGGAATGGCGCAACCCGCATGATGGGTCGAATGTGACCGGGTTCGGTCCACTGCCACGATGGCGACTGGGGCGGATCAATTGGCTGACAACTGAATAAACAAAGAAATAAAGAAATGAAGAAACGGATAAACGAACGATCGAAACCGGTCGGTCGAATCTCTCACCTTGCATCATCGCCGTCGTTGTTGTGGTCGTTGGTTTTCTCGTTTTTGTTCATCGTCTGGAACATAGAAATTAAATTAAAGTCGAATGCAAAGGAAAATAAAATAACGGCTAAGAAAAAATAAAAAATTGCAAGTCACGAGTCTGTCAAATGAGCGAGCGAGCGGTGCCCGACCGAACCAATGCAGGCGTTCGTGTTTGCACGCGCGTGTTAATTGATACGTTGTCGAGAGAGGCGTAGAGGTAATCGAGGGTTGTTTTTTTTTTCAATTTGTCGATCGATTGACTGATAAATGTGACGGTAGAACGGTCAACTACTCACTTTTTGGAAGATGGAAACACGACGTCGTCTGTCCCGCGCGTGATCACTATCGATGCATAGAGCGACACCAAGTGACATAATCCGGAAACATGGCGGCTGTCTGTCTCCATCCTCTCGGCACACGGTTCCACGCGGCGGGTATCTCCGTCCACTCGACCAATCGTCGTATTCGTTGTTATCCTTTTTCCTTTTTTTTTTCTTTTTTTTTTCTTTCTTTTTTTTTCTTTTTTTCTTTTTTAGGCGAGTAAATAAAACTGACTGAAATAAAAATTCCCATCCGTCCACCCATTTCGTTTTGTTTTTTAACGTGACGATTCTGAGTAATTACGTCACACCGTGTACCCCAACCATTAATCAGATTATCACGATAGATGTCGCGTGAAATGAGATTGTGAACGCTTAAACTGGTCTACGGTTTAAATTCCATTACGCGATGCACGGCGCGCCATCGTAAATGACGCGAATTTCGGTCACTGCATCCGATGGATCTACTAACACCTTCAGACCAACCGGGACTGATTCGAGCCCTCGCGGAAATCCGGGGGGTTTCGGTCACAAAAGTCTGCATTCGGGTTGCGCAACCACTCTATTGTTCAGCCGTTGGTCAACCGGGGCAGTTGGCACCGACGAGCGTCGACAGTCCCAACAAATTCTTCCAAAATAAACTCTCACATCGACATCACAACGTTCCGCCCGGTACAAACAAACAAACAGTTATGAAAAACACTTGGTTTATCTATTTATTTATTTATTTGTCCGTTCGTTTCCACACACTCTCTTTGCACATGACAGATTCGGCATCTGGTCGTAGAAAATTTCAATATTTTGATGCAACACGTTCTGGTGTCAGTGCGCGATCGTGAGCGAAGTCCTCGACAATGTGCTCGCATGAGCGTGTCTTTGTTTGCCATGCACACGCGTGAACGCGTTCCCACGCGCGATAATATGCGAGGTGCGATGTATGTAAGCGCGACATGGATTTTTGACACCGGCATCGATAATAATGTTCACCAACGTGGATAAATGTCCGAAGGTGTCCGGTGCTTATGGCAACGCACCGGGACGCAGTTAAATAGCAAGTAGAATTAAAAATATAATTGTTTAATAAAAGGAAACTCTCATAATGTTGAAACGATAAAGCAAACGCAGAATTCAGATCCAAACTCAGATTCGAATTAGGTCAGATTAGGCCAGGTTATAGATCCACAAACTCCCGAGACGCGACAAGAAAATGAAAAGGACGCGTTTATCACTTACAGGTGCCTGGCGATCGACAACGAGCGGACGATTAAAGTTTAAATTTCGGATCTTGGAACCGGTTCCGCGGTTCGTATTCCAATGATTAACGAGATTATCTTCGTAGCAACCGACTGGAACAAAAGTTTCGTAAAATATCCGCCGTTTCATATTTTAATTTTACCTTCCAGAGTTGACGTCCCGTCGGAGTCGACGCGAGTTCTAATCACCGCGTCCGCTGCATTTTGCGAAAGCCTTCAGACCGAGAGCAGAGCGAGGGGCCGTCGTCGCTCGGTCGAGCGGCACAGTACCCACCGAGTGGCGCGGTACCCGAGTTCTTCTGACGCCAGTGCCGATAGGTGTCCCTTTTGCACGCCCCTCTCGGTCTCAGACTGGCCTTCTGGTCAGTCACAATAACAAATCAAAAATAAGCTACACAACTGACAAAAGTTATGATTAAAATGCTGATTAAAAATGTAATAATATTGTTGCCAAATAACTGACGACTATAAATAAATTTTCCACATTGAAATTGTCCGTAAAATCCGAAGTAAAATTCATCGGAGGAAATTATACCTGTGCACCTCGCTGCGCGGTATCTGCGCATGCGCATTTACGATTTAACGCAAACTTTAAATTAATCCCAGAATCCATCATTGTTCGCAATTGTGATTGCGTCTGGAATTGTGTGCTATTTTAATTGTAAATTTTAATATTTCAATAATCTCAAATCAAACTGAAAAAAAAAAAAAAAAAAAAATATTCATTTCATTAAATTCTGATTGTCGCCCCTCTCGACCACGTTGCGTTCATTATCACGCATTAGGGCGCGCTCAAACGCGCGTACCATTAGAGGCGACGCGTTTGCGTTGGTGCACTGATGTGCGCTTCTCTCGCGGGTGGGCGCAAAGAAATGGAGAGGAAAAGAGAAAACGTAAAGAAGAGAATGGAAAGAATCCTCTCTTTATTTTTTTTTATTTCTTTATTTATTTATTTATTTTTTTTCTTAATTTCTAATTTGTGTCACCGAGTGTCGCGTCGTATTCTCGCGTCTTTGCAGCGAGCGACGGGCTAAAGCTTTCCTACCATACCGCGCTTTGCTTCGCGCACTTGTACGCATTGGTTCATTCGCTATATCGAGTTTCGTTTGCACGGTAAGCAAACCTAGTCAATTTTCAAAATAGAAAAAGGGGAAGAATCTCCAACAATTTGACCGACTCGTCAATTAAACCGACCGACCAACTAACTAAATGAACCAGAACGGGTCGATGCGCGAGCACGGGCGGGAATCCCCGTGGTTACACCACTATCACCGCCATTTTGTTCTCGATCTCTATCCAATTTTAGTTTTGCAGTCGGACTCACGATTTTGTCAGTTTTTCGTTTTTCATTTATTCGTTTAAATTCTTTCTCTTTTTCCTCGATGGTAGACGCAACAAGACGAGATGTCGACGTCGGCCATCGAGGATCGACCACGAGGCAATATCCAGTTAATAGTGGGCCCGATGTTTGCAGGGAAAACAACTGAACTCTTGAGGCGCCTAGAAGGAGAAGAAGCGTTGTTATTGAAGCCCAAAATCGACAACCGCCACATTCCCGGAGAAATCGTCGCTCGTGACGGAAAATCGAGAGCGGCGCGCGCCGTCGAAAACCTCGCGGAAGCCCGAAGACAATCCGAAAATTTCGGGATTATCGGGATTGACGAGGGCCAGTTTTTCGAGGACTTGGTACAATTCTGTCAAGAAATGGCAGAGAAAGGAAAGACTGTGGTAATCGCGGCCCTCGATGGGGATTTCAAGTTGAACCCGTTCGGTCAAGTCTGCGATTTGCTCCCGAAATCAGAGCACATCGTGAAGCTGAAGGCAACGTGCTACCGGTGTCGAGGGGAAGCCGCGTTCACGAAGCGGACGTCGGGCGAAGAAGACGTCGTGGTGATAGGGGGTGCCGAGAAATACGCCCCCACGTGTCGCGCGTGTTTCGCAAATTGTTCACCAATCGGCTAACTAACAAACCGGTCGTGTCGTTTTTAACACCGATAGATTCATTCGAATTAAATTTTTTTTTTTTTTGCGATCAAATAAACCCAATCAATCGTGGCCACTTATCTCAAATTCAATTTTTATTTAAATTATAAACCACAAACGAACAAAATACAATAAAAAATGAAAAATTACGCCGATGGCGCTACGTTTGATAACGATGTCCCACTAAGAGGAAGAAAAAAAAATATATGTATATATATATATATCAAACAAACAAACAAACAAACAAACAAACAAACAAACAAACAAACAAAAAAAAAAAAAAAGAATGATAAAAAGAATAATTAATTAACTAACTGGACAGGTAGATATAGCGCGACGAACTGGTGGCGGTCGCGGGTGACTGGTGACTGGTAACTGGTGACGAACGGGTTGCAACCACCAAACTGGTAGCAAGTTGTGCAGAATTGAAACACATAGTTTCGGGTGGATCTTGGGATATCCGACCACCCATGCGTCGGTGGTGTTGGGCGATCCCGCGCGTGGCGCCTGTTGCATTGGAAATTATTGGCACGCATAGGTGGCAACCATGGTAAGTTACTATGGAAAAAAAAAAAAATGATTAATCAAATCGCGACCGACGAATCGACCATAAATTGCTTTACTCACTCTGGCACATAGCGCCTCGGCCCGAAGAATATGTTATTACCAAATTCCCCGGGCCGCACATAGATGGTCTGCGGCGACCTCGTCGAAGGTGGCGATCGCGACGAACCCCTTAAAAATAAAATAAAAATAAAATAGAATGAAATAAAAAGTGTCAAATAAATAAAACCAATCGATCGACCAATCACTCTCACCTTGTGCCCGGGCGCATTTCACCCCAAATGATGGGGTTATTCACGTTCTTTTTCCCAAACGACAATCGCGATGGGCCCCTTAAAAATAAAATAAAAATAAAATGAAATAAAATAAAATGTGTCGAATAAATAAAACCAATCGATCGACCAACCACTCTCACCTCGTGCCCGGGCGCATTTCACCCCAAATGATGGGGTTATTCACGTTCTTTTTCCCAAACGACAATCGCGATGGGCCCCTTAAAAATAAAATAAAAATAAAATGAAATAAAATAAAATGTGTCGAATAAATAAAACCAATCGATCGACCAACCACTCTCACCTCGTGCCCGGGCGCACTTCACCCCAGATGACGTTCTTTCCGTTCTCCATCTGAAATGTAAAAATTAGATTACCGTAAATTAAATACAAACGAGAATTGAACAGCAAAACACAATCAATGAAAAGGAAAGGAAGGTGAATAAAACCACAGATCAATCAAACAATGATAAACCGAATTATTCTCTTTTCATTTCTGGCAAGCGAGAATATGGCGACGAATTCCGCGCCTCTCCACGCTTCCACTCGTTTAGACACAAGCGGACGAATGGTCGGATTGTTGAAACAATTGTTGTCGTTGTCAATTGGTTGATTGGTAGATAGATAGATAGATAGATAGATAGATAGATTGATAAATAGATAAACGGCATAAATACTTTCAACTTGCTCAGCAGCGAAGCACGTGGCGGCGCGGAATCAGCGGTCAGGTATGGCGGATTTCGATAACGACGCTGCTTGGTGAGCGGAGTTACAAAAAAATAAAAATTTGAAAGCATCGTGAAACAAATAGATGAATAAACAAATAAACATAAATATATAAATAAACAAATAAATAAATAAAATAGACAAAAATAAACAAACAACGTCGCATCACGCGCGGGATTCCATGGTTGTCGCCAGATGCCGCGTCGAATCACTCGCGCGCTCGCCATCAGTAGTGTGGACCCCGTGTCGTGAACAAGTGAACAAGTGGAACGATTAGAGGTAAATTAACCATTTTCCCGGTAAACACTCGTCAGTTGGCGTTTTTACACGCGGTTCGCGGCCCTGGACTGCATTGCTTTTTGCGGCAGGTGAGCGTCGGGACCGCGGTGCCGTTTTAAAACCGAGACGGTATCGTGTACCAGGGCCACGGTACTTTGAAAAACTCGTGTAACGCGAACCGACTTTGTCGTACAACGAGAAAATACAAGATTCTCACTTTTTCTCGGTTTTGCTTTCATTTGATTAATTCTTATGTTACGTTTCAATGCAATTTATCTCATTTCAGAAAACTACAAGACACGAATAAAAAGAAGATTTTTTCGTCTGTTTCTTATTGCATGGTGGGTTAAGCCTATATATAAGATTTTTCTCATTTAATTAGAAATAAACAAAAAAAAAAAAAAAAAAAAAAAAAAAATCTTCTTTTTATATGTGTCTCGCAGACTTCTGAAATAAGATAAATTGTATTGAAACCAAAGGTAAGAATTAACCAAATGGAAGTAAAACCGAGAAAATACGAGAACTTCGTATTTTCTCGTGTTTTCTCGCATTGTTCCGCGGTAGGCATCAAATGTACCACGTCCAACACGTACATGTACGCGCGTAGACTTGCGCGAACAATATGTGCGCGGATGTTTTATTCGACGTCCCACGTTTTGGTTCTTTTTGTTGCGATTTTAATTTTTATCTTTTTTTTCACATCGAAGAAAATATGGAAAAAGGAAAGAGAGGAGAAAAGCCGTCCACAAAGTCGCACCTGTCACCCGTCGTCCTTTTGGAACGCATCGACTTCATGGAGGCGTGGAGCCACACGCCAAACTTGAGCGCCGCCAGTAGTTCCGTGCATGATGCACGCGAGCGAAAAACTAATGATCCCACGAAGATCAAGGGGGTATGTGTCCCATTCCGATATTTACTCTTTTGTCTTTTTTATTTGACCTTTTTTTTTTTTTTATTTTTTTTTTTATTTTTATTCGTTCTTTTCTCTCTTTCTCCAGTCGCTCGGTCGAAGACAGACGAAGGTCCAGGAGACGACAATGGCGGCGACGGAGGAAAGGGTCGAAAAAATGATGGAGGGACTAGAGGAGAGAATTGAGGAGTTGATAGACAGGACGGAACAAAGACTCAAGAAAATGGTGAAGGCGACGATGGAGGAATTTGAGAAAACATTTGAAGAAGCAGAGGAAAAATGGTGGAAGGCGATGGAGGGAACGATGGGTTGGATAGAGGATGTCGTTGACGACGATGATGACGAAGGCGCTGAAGAGGCAATTGGTGGTTCCGATCTTTCGATGGAATTATAAGAGGAGACGGTTTATTCCCACTCTCGTTTGTTTGTTTGTTTGATTGATTTAGTTTTTGTTTTTGTTTTTAATTTTATTTATTCATTTATTTTTTTTTTTTTTTCAATTGTCAAAGATGTGACACAACTCTTATGGGATAAAAACAACAATCCCCCATCTCATTGTCTCGTATTGTTTGTTTATATTGCGTATATTTTGTTTCTCATTGTAAAAAAAACATCTCATCGGGTGATTAAATATACGTCTTTATTTTATTTATTTTATTTATTTATCTGTTTCTCTTCTTTTCTATATTTTAGCACAATTTATAATCGACCCAGAGTGGTCGAGTGGGCAGGACTACCTGCCGCATGGAGCCGTGGACTCTGGGTTCGAGTCTCGCTTCCGCGATCTTACGTTTGCTTTGTGCAGAAAAAAGGAAAGAAAGAGACTGACTGACTGCTGGGCGACAATGATGATGGTCCGAGAAATTCAACCCTTCTTTATTTTGTTTTAATTTTTATCCTATCTATCTATCTATCTATCTATCTAATTTTTTTTTTTTTTAATTTAAAACAATTACCGTCAGAGTGCGTTACCGTCGGAGATTTTTTCGTGATTGCCGTGCGCGCGAGAAAAATTGCAACCGACAAACTTTCCCACATTGAAATTGGAAAACAAAATATATGGGGAGATCCACGTAGACAAGTAAATCAAGATTAACTTGGTTTCGGAATTTATAGGACACCTTTTAACGCGGGAAACGCAAAAATCCGCATCGAATGGACACTTTGGCGTCCATCGAAGGGCACGGCTTACGTCGGGTGGCGTGGCGGTTCTGGGAAATTACATTACAGGCCACGTGACCAGGTACAAAGTCCTGCGCACAAACGCTCGAGCGGAGTTGAATAAAAGTCCTTGAAATATATAAATCGATTTATCGACAGTGGAACTAATTCCACGACGAGTGCCCCAACGATTAATTAGATTATCGAATTGGGTGCCGTCTGAGTCGAAGATCGCGAACGCCCCGATCGGTTTACCATTTTAATTTCAACTCGCAGTACACGTTGCACCATCGTAGACGATGCGAGTTTGTATAATCGCGTTCGACGAGTTTGCATACACTTTGAATTCGTTCGCTTCGAGCCATCATGGAGATCCGAGGGTTTCGGTCGAAATTTCCTGAATCGATTTGAAACGGTATTTCCCACCCACGGGTGTTCTGCTCCACCACGAACATTCCGGCGACCATTGCGGCGACCATTGCGGCAACGAGCGCCTCACCTACGGTGAATGCGGGGCAGCTGGCACCGACGAGTGTCGGCAGCCCCAACAACTTGTTCCAAAATAAGCCCACAGACAGACACACCTATAAAGCGTGTTTATTTCAAATAATTGTGCAAAAACACCCATTTAATTGTTTATTTATTTGTTCCTCGTGATACGCGCGTGGCCTGTGCGTTGACGACGTGTTCGCGATTTCACGACGGAATTCGTGGATCCGTTCGTCGGGATTGGACTTTTGGGTGTCGGGTGAAAACGACCGACCGGGGACGAAATTCGAGGCGGAGAAGGGAGAAGGGAGCAAACAAGCGCGCGCGCAAGACGCCAAACGGAGTAAAAAAAATATCCAAAGAAGATGACTAAACTTTACTTTACTTTACTTAATTTTCGAATACTATGAGCACCCGGGATTCCATACTAAGGTCGAAATGACTAAAGTCGAAATCCCGTTTCGACCTAATTCGTTTCGACCCAGGTATCCCATCTAGTCTAAAATAAAAACAAACTCGCTGTTCACTGAAATATCTATATTTAAAGTTTTTACAGTTTTTACAGTTTGCAGAATGTTATAAAAAAAAAAAAAAAATAAAATAAAATAAATAAATAAATAAAAATAAAAATAAAAACAAATAAACAAATAAAACGGAATAAAACGAAACGATGAAACAACGATACATTGAAGCGACGATTATATGGTGGAATAACGCCGAAAAAGTTACGCGAAAACGACAGTTATTTATTTGTATAACATTTTTTTCCCACATTTTTTACCCCATTCACACATAGGATTGCCATTTATTGACACTTGTACATTTTATCTGGATATTCGACAAAGTACAAATTTGTCCATGGAACAAATCCATACTCGAATGGGATGGTGACGCCAAGTTTACGGTCTTTGAAGAATCGATCAAACCGCGCGCAAGACATATTCGAGTCCCAAAGGAAACGCATCCCCAAGACGAGAGTTCTTTCTTTCGTCACGACGATGAAGTTGGTTTCGGTGCCTCGATTCACCCACTCGACGTTCATCTTGATCTGTCCAATTATTTGGAAATGGTCACCAACGATGTTTTTTAGGTACCGGTGTCTATCGTCGTCGTCGTCTAGTTCGCGGATACTGTCCCGAGGGTAGCCCGTTTCTTCGAATAAACGTTCGTCGATGGCGCAGAAGCGCGACCACTCGATTACCAGGGCATTACGCGCGAGATTCCCTATCTTCACCTTGAGCAAGGGATGTTCGTTCGTGGGTTCAAGCGGTTTCGGCTGAATAAGAGAAGTTTTAGATTAAAAATTATACGAAACAATTCGTATCTGTTTCTGGAATTACCTGGAACATGGTTCAATGTTGCGAGGAACGCCAACGAGACGCGGAAAACAGTCTTGTATCGTGTCTGAACTTGATTTGGATGCAAATGAGACACGGGTTACGTCAGATGGCGTGGCGGTTGTGAGAAATTACATCACACAGGCGCTCGCGCGGAGTTAAATAAAAATCCTTGAAATATATAAATCGATTTATCGACAGTGGAACTAATTCCACGACGAGTGCCCCAACGATTAATTAGATTATCGAATTGGGTGCCGTCTGAGTCGAAGATCGCGAACGCCCCGATCGGTTTACCATTTTAATTTCAACTCGCAGTACACGTTGCACCATCGTAGACGATGTGAGTTTGTATAATCGCGTTCGACGAGTTTGCAGACACTTTGAATTCGTTCGCTTCGAGCCATCATGGAGATCCGAGGGTTTCGGTCACAATTTCCTGAATCGATTTGATACGGTTGTTCTGCTCCGCCACGAACACTCCCTGGTTCGTCAAAAAACACTCCAAAGTGGGTTCGTCGGAGAACACGGGGCAGTTGGCGACCGATGCGCGCCGACAGCCCCGACAAATTGTTCCAAAATAAATCCAAGCTCCCACAACGTTGTTTTCGATACGCGCGTTCCTACACGCGATGACGCGCGTGATGCGATGCGGGTGAGTGTGACACGGGTTTTCGAATTGGGCGTCGACGATGATGTTTGTCAACGTGGATAAACGTCCGCAAAGTGCCCGGAACGCAGTTAATTACCGACGAGAATTGAAAATGTAATTGTTTTTGATAAAAAGAAACCCTCGTAACGTTGAAACGATAAAGAGAACGCAAAATTCGGATTCGAATTCAGGTTCGATCCGCGAACTGTCGAGGCGCGACATGCCAAGCGTGGAGGGGAGCGTTTATCGCTCATAGGTGCCCGATGATCGGAGATGGGTGGGTGATGGGTGGGTGATCGGTACCAGACAGACACAAAACAGAATAAAATCTACCCCCGTACTTCGGTCGTCACTAAGATTACCTTCGCAGTGACCGACTAGAATAAGAGTTTTGCAAAATATCCGTCGTTTCATATTTTAATTTTGTCTTTCCGGCGTCTCGCGCCATCGCTTTCGACGTGAGTTTGTGTCATTGCGTTCGGTGGATTTGCAAGCGCCTCTAGGTCGATCGAGACCAGACACGCTTACTTCAGAGTAGGGACCACTCCACCACAAACATTCCGAGGGTATTGGCGCGCAAAAAGGACGGGGTCCTATCTTCTCGCCACGCAGAATACGGGCAGCCAGCATTGGCAGCCCCCAATAACTTGTTCCAAAATAAGATCGAGTTGATTAGATTCCTTCACTCATCCCGTAAATACCGTAAATTTCGTAAATGTCACAATACGTGGTGAAAATGATGCGTCACGTGTCTTATCGCGCATTGGGTCACATTTAAACGCACGTATCGTTAAGGGTGTCGCGTTCATGGTGGTACATTGGTGCCGGGATGTTCAGATACGCGCTCCCGTACGCTTCCACAGCGTTGGTATTGTTTGGTTATAGCGATTGTTTGTTCCAAATAATTGTGCAAAAACACTAGTTTAATTGTTTATATATTTAATCCTCGGGAGATGCTGTGCGACCTATACGCCGACCCCAAGCTCGTGATTTTGCTGCGGATTTCGTGGATCTGTCCGGGCTTTTGGGCGCCGGACAAAAAAAAAGTTCGATTGGAAATGGGTCCCCGGACGAAGAAAAGAGAAAGGAGTAGACACGCGCGCGTGGGACACCCTGTGGAATAAAAAATACCCATGGAAGACAATGAAAGTTTAATCCCACAATCGTCGAATCGGTTTCGTGGTTTGCGCTCCAACTGTTAATTAGATTATCGTCGTTGGGACCGATTGAAACAAATTGTTTTGTGAAAAATTTGCAGTTTCAGATTTTAACTTTATCTATCTCCCAGACTTCTTGCCCCATCGCTGTCTACGCTGTCTACGCGAGCCAGGCGACAATATGAGTCCTGAGGTCCGAGAGCGAGTCTGCATGTCCCAGGGGACGGCATGCGAGTAGCCACTCGTGCGCCCCTTGCCATCGCCAGACATGCTTTCGCCAAAGTATGAACCGTGACAACTATATTAAAACAATGTTTATTCGATCGAAGGAATCTATACAACAATTATGAGTACACTTGTCAATTTATTTATCTATTTATTTGATAGAATCTTGGTTGTGGTCACTGTCGGTCACATCGTAACCATCGTCTTCAAGGCCCATCACCCCTTCTCCCTACCACTCCTTTTCATCGCCGTTATCATCGAGTCCTTCGTAACCACAGCCATCTTCCTCCTCCATCATGTCCACCATGTCCATCTCCATTTCCTTCACCTCCGCCTGCACCGCCTCTAGCTTCTTCCCCACCGACTTCAACACGCACAACGTCTTCGTCTTCTTTTCCCGCCATCTCGCCGCTTTCTCCATTCGCTCCGCAACCACTTTGTCCAGTTGCTCCGCCAACACCTTCTCCATTCGCTTCGCCATAACCTTCTCCACCACATTCTCCGCCACATTCTCCGCCACATTCTTCACCACATTCTTCACCACATTCTCCATTTTTTCTGTTATCACCGCCTCGACCCTTGTTGCCAATCTCTCTTCCCGCAGCACCGAAGGTGAAGACGGCGGCGGCAATGATGTCTCTCTTCGCGACTGGAAAGGGAAAGGGAGAAAAAAAAAAAAGAGAATAAGCAAATAAATAAAACCCAAGACGTGGCGCGTACCCTCTTGATCAGCGTCAGTTTACTCCTTTTCTGCCTGCCTGGACGCTTGGACAAAGCGGGATCGAGCGGTACCGACGCGATAGCGGCAGTCGACGACGGCGATGTGGTTCTAGTCCGCGTCGCACGGAGAACGGGCGCCGAGATGGACGATGTCTCCCCTTCCCCTTTCACCTTCCATGTTCCTGTCATCATGGTCTCTGAAAAAGAAAAAAACGCGATAGATAAAATCAAAAGAAAAAGAAAAAAAAAAAAACAAAAAAAAAAAAAACAAATGGGTTATTAAATTGAGCTTCATTTTCTGTTAGCAACAATAACCAAACAAACAAATTTTTTCTGCGCGCGCGCTTACGGATACAATACGTGCATAATTGGGCGGGAATAATTGACAAATGATACCACAAAACACTTGGCTCATTCGCTCGTTCACTCGCTCGCTCACTCACGTTTAACGAAACGAAACTAAACACGCAACTGCAAACGCAAACTGTCTTTGCCCGGCTCTAGCCCGATTTAAAAATGGCGACAATTGAAACGAAGCTTCGTGCTTCACTGCAACGTGGTGTCGACGAGAGCGAGGGCGAGAGCGAGAGTGAGAGCGAGAGAAAGCGAGTGAGTGGGTGAGTAAGTAAGTAATCAAGTGGAGCATGCGTGGACTGGCGACGATATTTCCGCAGTCGTTCAATTTGGCGTGGGTTTACAACTCCGCTTATTTGGTCGCTGATCGAGTCGGCACGCACTTTAAACATGTCGACGGCAAACAATACACGCGGGAAAAAAAATAACGCTAAGTTGTACGTAAGAAGAGTCTTCATTATGAATAAATGCAAAGGACCGAACCCCGAATATCCGAGTGTCCACACAACCTATCGTCCACCGGGTCTCGGTGTCCGGGTAGAAAGAGGGAGGGGACGTACGCGCGCGTACCGGACATTGCCACTCGGAACAAAAAATGTGCATAATAGGGAAAACGATCAAAGTTTAATTTCCTGATCTTGGAGTCGGTTCCGCGATTTGTGTTCCGACCAATAATTAGATTATCCTCGCAGCGACCTACTGGAACAAAGATTTTGTGGAAAATCCGCCGTTTTATATATTTTTTTTTCTTTTCCGGTTGTCTCGCACCATGTAATCGACGCGAGTTTTTGAGATTGCGCTCGACCGGACTTTGCGAACATTCTCAGAGCGAGCGTTCCGGGCCCTCGCGGATATCCGGAGGGTTCCGGTGTGCGGCATCGGTTTGATTGCGCTCGTTTTATTCTGCGTCGTCACTGGCCAGACGCGAATGGTCGGAGGGTCGCGTTCGCGACAAATAGGGGCAGTTGGCGCCGACGAGCGCCGGCAGCCCCGACACATTGTTTCAAATAAAGCTCCTGTCGAGTTGATTCGATTCGATTCGTATCGTGTTAATTTATCTCTGCGATCTACGCGGTGGAAACAATGCCCCGCTCTTCTACCCCGTATTGCGCGCCTCATCGCGCATTAGATCGCATTTAAACGCGCGTACAATTAAGGGTGACGCGATCACGCCGCTAAATCGACGCACACTTTACTCACGGATGCGCACCGGCACTGAAACGTCCAGAAACAAGCTTCTACACGTTTCTACGGCGTCGGCATTGTTTATTTATTTGTTTATTCGTTTACTTATTTATTAATTCATCTATTCGGACCTCGTGGTGTGCAAATTGCGGAAAGGTCCACTCATTTTTAGCGTTACGGCGGCCTGTGTATTGGTCCCGTGTTCGCAATTCTGACTTGAACGCAGCCAGTCGACCGAGACCCGACGTCAAATTCGATAGCAACGCGTCGGAATGCAAATAACTATCGACGAAAATTAAAAGTATAATTGTTTAATAAAAGGAAACTGACGTAATGTTGAAACGCTAAAAAATACGTAAAATTAAGATTCAAATTCGGGTTCGATCCAGGTCAGATTAAGTCAGATCAGATCAGATCCACGAACTCTCGAGGCGCGACATGTTTATCGCTTAAAGATACCTGGCGATCGACGATGGGCGGACGACTGGAGTTCGATTTCCCGACCATGGGATCAGTTTCGCGGTTCGTGCTCCATTGTTTAATGAGATTATCTTCGTTGGGGTCGATCCCAACAAAAAAATTGAAAATAAATTACATTTTACATTTTAGAACTGGCTTCCGGACGCCTCGCACCATCCCCGGCGACGCAGTTGTTGTCGTTGGATTCGACCGACTCTGCGGACATTTTCAAACCCAGACCAGACACACTTGTTTCGAACAAGGAGCCATCAAGCGCTGAGCGCTTAAACGGACCTGTTTCGTCCTTTTCGTGTCTCAATACCCTCGGGGTGTTCGTGGTGGAGTAGATGTCATTTATGCGTTGTAAAAAGTGTTTTCTCTATTGCATCGGCATACGGGCATACGGGGCAGCTGGTGACGGCAGCCCCCAATAAATTTGTTCCAAAAATAAGTTCCCGTCGAGTCGTGTCGATTTCTCTTTCTCTCTCTCTCTGGTCCGCCGTGATCGCGCTTCATTGCGCTAAATTGCCGCCAGAACGCGCTACCGTCGCAACAAACATTTTTGGCGTCCATTAAAGGACGCGGATTACGCGAACGGGCGTCAAATCCCGCGCGCAAACGATCGTGTCGAGTTAAATAAAAGAATAGAAATCGGTGACAAGTGTTGCACGAAACGAGGCCACGAACGCCTCTATTGGTTTACGATTTTATTTTCACCCCATTGTACTCGACGCGCCAGCGTAGGAGAAGTGAGTTTTCGTCACTACGTTCGATGGATTTGCAAACAAACAGACAAACAAACAAACGGTTTCAGACCGTTCCGGGTCCTCGCGGATATTCGGAGGGTTCCGGTGGTGGATTTGTCTCATCACTTTTAATCTATCCTGTGTTGTCATCGGCCAAACCAGTGCCGGTTTGCACGGTACAAAGGGTCGTGCAAAGGGTCGCATTCGCGGCAAATAGGGGCAGCTGGTGTCGACGGACGAGCGCCGGCAGCCCCGACACATTGTTCCAAAAAAAAGCTCCTGTCGGGTTGATTCGATTCGATTCGACTCGTGTTAATTTATCCCTGCGACCCGCCCCCGTAAATGTCGTAATACGCGGTGGAAACGATGCCCGCTCTTCTACCCCGCATTGCGCGCCTCGTCGCGCACTAGGCCGCGTTCAAACGCGCGTACTATTAACGGGTGACGCGATCTCGCCGGTAAGTCGACATGCGCTTTACTCACGAATGCGCGTCGGCACCGAAACGTTCGGAAACATGCTTCCGCAGTGTCGGCATTGTTCATTTATTAAATTATTTGTTTATTCATTTATTTAAACTCCGTGGTTGATTGATGGGCGTGTGGATTTCGCGATTTGCGTTGGCCCTGTGTTCACAGTTTTGATTGATTTGAACGCAGCCAATCGAACGAGACCCGACATCAATCTCGATAGCGACGCGTCGGAACGCAAAGAACTGCTCACCGAGAATTGAAAGTGTAATTGTAAAACAAATAATCAACAAATAATCAATGTGGAACAATCATCGTGTAATATTTTATTAATAAATTGTATTTTGAAAAAAAAAACAACAACAACAACAACAACGACAACTAATTTATCTTTCGATGCGAGTAAATTACAAACTTTGTCTTTGAGTTTTAGTCACCCCAAAAGTTGAATCAAATTTTCAATTTAATTATTAATTCCATCTATCCGTCTGCCTGTCTTCTCCTTGCAGCACCCCGGGTCCGCAGCGATGGGACGCGCGCCGTCGACGAGCGTGTACGTGCTGAGCGGCCCATTGCCCGGCATCGCAACGGAGCATTTCGAGCGACCAGACTCGGTGTCGTCGTAGAGGAGACACAGACTGCACGTCCTTCTCGTTGACGCACCAGGAGCTGATACCATCGTCCACTAGGAGGCAACACGCCACGTCTAGGTTGCAATTAATCAATCAATCAATCAATCAATCAATCAGTTTAACAAAATCCTGCAATCATAAAACGTCTGGTTAAAATTCAAATATTTATACATTTTCTGATTATATTTCACCCATCCAACAACTCGTTTCGTTCCAGGTGTCGCGAAACACTCGATTTTATATCTAGTCGGTCACTTGTTTTTCTTCCACCTGAAATTCAAGATAAATTAATTCAATTCGTTCAAACCAAATAAATCAACTCGTATTAAAAAGATTCGATCCGCACTATTTCACTCGGTTTAACATCGTTAACCTGTATGAAAAATAGAAATAAAGTCATAAATCAGTTTTTTTCTACATGCACCGGTAGTTTCGATGGATGAACGGTCCTTCAGCAATGTTGTGCGAAAAACGATGCACGCAAATTCGTTGAATTTCCTCCAGATTCCGTAACACCAATTCGAGTGGCCTTATATGTATGCGCGCGCGAGTATGTATGTGTGTGTGTCAACACGCGAGAACGACGCGAGGACTCCGTGTGACATCTGTCGCGAGCAACCGAGAATGACACGTAGCAAACCGTCTGCACATCGTGTTTCCTGCAAAAATGAGAACGATCTGTTTTTAATACGCTGTCAGAAGTATGTGACGTGAAAAGAACTCATCTAATTGCCCTTCCTTTCCTATTTTCCACTCTCTGTCGCTTCGTTGTCGACAAATGCGTCCTCGTTGTCCCTTTCTATTTCCAATATAATCGTGAGAGGACCGTGGTGCGTCCTATTCTCTTCCCGATGGACCCGCGCTAATGTCCTAGAAAAAATGTACACTCTTCAGTTTATTTCCTCGGGATTTATTTGAACTCAGGCATCCGAATTTTACTCACCTGTTGTGCTTGTTTTCGCGGCTTTTTTTCCTCCCGGGCTCCGTCCTAGTTTGTCGACTCGCGCGACCCGGCTCACTCACTCCTCCGCACGGTTATACGCGCCCGTCGAATCTCTGCTGGAGATACTAATGTTTGCAAAAATTTAAAGCAAAGCTCGCACGTTCTTCTTACCTTCCTGCTTGGTTTAGACGTCTCGCGTTATGTTATTTGTCTCCATCCGCTGACGCTTATTTCTCGTCGTTTCCAACGGCGGCCATTGCTTTCGTTGCGAATCTTCTCTGTTTTCGGGTTTTATCAATTCCCGTCCCGAACTGCTCCCGTCAACATCGCTTTTAGACAGTTTGTGCCCGTTTAGACTATCGATTCGAATAAATGTCCATTAGTTCCTATCAGTTAATCGAAGCTAGTTAGGTCGTTTTCACGACCCGATGTCACTCAAACGGATTTATTAGCGCCTCTCTACCGTTTTTTGCCCGTTTCAATCGAGTTTTAGTGTTACCCACTTCTCCCGATGTTCTTCGTCTTTGAAGAATTTACTTATTGTTTACTCTATTCGTCGATAATAAACAGTCAAACTTAAACACCGCCCAGTCTCTCGTCGCACGCCGGACCAACCGGATGTTACACCTGCATTATTAAAATAGATTAAATAAATAAATAAATAAATAAATAAATAAATAAATAAATAAATAAACAAACAACGCCATCTATTGGGCGTGAATGCAACACACGATTCCACGGGGTTCCCATTGAATTTATTTACGTGGCCGCGCGTAGATAGTAAATAAATGAATAAATAGATAAATAAATAAATAAATAAATACATATATAATATATATTATATATACGCAATGTTCTCTCCATTCGAGTAAACTTGTACTTTTATTGCCCTTTTGCCAGGGCTGGACTGGGAACAAATTTATGGCCGGGAAATCTGGGTGTCCGGGCCACAATTAATGAAGTCAGGACAGGCTACAGCCGGCTGCGACAGGCCACAGCGGCCACGGGCCACCGGGAAACTCCCGGTAGCCCGCCGGGCCAGTCCAGCACTGCCTTTTGCACATGTGGCGTTGCCTCCGGTCAACGTTTTTGACCCACGATAAAAACTCCAAAATAAACAAATAAGTAAAGGGGACAAAAACCCGAACTTGTTGGTTTGTTTAAACGCGACTGGAGTGAAGTGGGCATCACAGCACCCCGCTCACGATCGCGCGCTCGAAATTATAACGGAGCCCAAAATATTATCGTCTGACCCAAAATTGTTTCGTTTTTAATTAAAAAACGATCACATAGCCGACTCCAAAACCAAAACATCGTAGCTCTTAAAAACGGATGTAAATCGGAGACTTTGAATCAAAATCATTCGCGGAATCGCCAACAGGTGTCGCGTCAACAAACTGGTAGCGAGCATACATGAACTGGAAATGGAAGCGGGAAGTTTATGCTCGGTCGCGTCTCCGCAGGTAAATTTGGGCGGCTTTTACGAATTTTTGCGATATTTTTTGTCAATGAATCGCGTCCGTGGTCGTACGTGTGCACACGTGTGGTCGTCGAACAACGCACATGGATTTTTTGTGTTTGGTCGCGGGAGTGTACGTGAGTGAGCGTTTGCGGTGTAACGTGGATGATTTTTACCCGATCGACGGCGAACGAGGTTTATTAAAATTAGACGAATGTATACATTTTTTATTTATTGATTTATATATGCACACGTGTATACCGTATTGGTCCACTCGTTGCCACGCACCGTCGTCGAGCACGGATTTGTGGTCGTTTTCAAATCGCGCGTTTAGAGCGGAATATGCCGACACAAACGAAAAATGTTTTTATTTTTATTTTTATTTTTTATTTTCTCTCCCTTACAGACATCCGACGCAAACAAAGAGACGGAAGGTGGGAAGATGGAAAATGAAAAATTAGAAACCGAGGAGGGGTCAACCGAAGTTGCAACCACGATGACGGTGAGTGGAAAAATTGTCTCACGATTAACAATATTATTATTATTATTATTATTGATGAAAAATAGATAAACAAACACATAAATAAATAAATATTTCTGCCTAATTCGCGAAATAAAAATAGAAAATAATTTATTTATTTCCGCGCGGACATTAAAAATTGATTCATATCACGTGTAAAAATTTCATTTTTTTAAATTTAATTTTTTTGTCCCATTTATGCGCGATCTCTTATCTGTGCCAATTTTAAGCAATGACAAACGGTCCCGATTCTCCAACCATTTAACAGCATCGAATGCCAATTGCAAAGTAGTGATCAAATTTTTCTTCCGACAATTAAATCTGAGATCCGTGGAGAGGGGCCACGTCGGGATAGGAATAAATTCTAATATCCGCGTGGAAATGGGCACGGTCCGGGGTACGGACCCGCTATTTTCCATTTTTCTAAACTTTCTTTGTTTTATTTTATTTTATTTATTTATTTTTTAAACGCTGATTTATTCATACACATTCGTATCGTTCCAGGACACGGAACCGCACGTGGACGAGAGGTTGGTCACTGTGGAAGCGTCGACGGCGGTGAGTGAAAGAATTGGCCCATAATCAAAATTAATTTTGCGAGGATAAGCTTTCGTTGCTGGTTCTGGCGCGATCGACGCAATTGTGACCCATTCTCCCATGTTTGTGCGCGCGAAAATACGCGAACACGCGCGTCCAATTTTTTGTCGTTCGACGCCCCGCGTCTCAATTTGTTTTACGTGTCCACTCCCTTCCCTCCCCCCCCCCCATCCCCCCCCCCATTTTTTTTTTTCTTTTAATTGATTTTTCTTTTTCTTTTTCTATTTTTATTCATTTTTTTATTTTTATTTTTATTTTTTGTTTTTATTTTTATTTTTTTATTTATTATATTTGCTCGTTTTTAATCAGGCCACAATGGACACATCTCGACGACGTCCAGTGGAGTCGATTCTGGACGACTCGCAATCGCAACCAACAGAGCCGATGCTGGAGGAATCCCAAGACACGGAATTCAGCGAGTCTCAACCCTCCGAGTCCAGGGTGGTGTTGTACCACGAAAGGCTGGTGGAGAGGGTGGTGGAGAGGCGGGTGGATAGGCTGATAGAGAGGCGGGCAATAATGGAGGCCATCGTTGGAGATGCAGGGACGGTGAGTGAATTAGAATTAGAAAAATAGAAATTATACACCGTATATCTCCAAATAGTGCATCCACACGCTATCTGGGGACAAATTTTCTCATGTGTACGATCAGAGGCCCGCGCGCGTTATTCGTGAACTAAAATTGTCCCACCGAAGACACGTGTACAAATCGAGGATACCGTTTATCTGTAAATAGCGCACCCGTGCGCTATTTAAAAATAAATGGTCCCGTGCGTTATTAAAGACCTGCGCTTCAATTCAAACAAACATGAAAAATTATAAGATTACGAAATTCGTCAATATTTAACAAAATTAACCAATTTTTTTGTCAAATTTGGTCAAAATTTAGTCAATTTCCATCAAAATTCGTCAATTTTCAACAACATTTCGTCAATTTTTTAACAATATCTTCGGAGACTTGACTATTGGTCCCGCGCGTAACGACGATCATGTTTCGGAAACGTAACAATCGGCCCCATGCGCTATACGGGACCCACACGTTATTCACAAAATCCGCATTCATCCCCACGCCTTAAAACAAGTCCGCGCGCTATCAAAGACCCGCAGAGTAATCACAGATATACTGTATACAGTATATGCATTTTTTTTTCTGTTTTGTTTCTTTTTCTTTTCAATCCGTTTGAATATTCACATTTGCTTGTTTCCTGTCAGGCCGCGTCCGAAGTCATGTCGAACGTCTTGTTTCGAGTCGCACAATGCATCGCGTCTTCCGGGGCACCGGACCATGAACCCGCAACTGCAACGGTAGGCTAAAGAATCAAAGTCGAGTTTACAAGAGTGTTCTTGACTCTCATGTTTCCGACACGATCGGCGCAGACGAAATGTGAAAACGACCAACCAACGCGCGTCATCTCGAGTTAGGCGCGCACATCAAATGCGTGCTCTTTACCGACACATTTAATGTCAGGGTCTATTTAAATTTAATTCATTTATTGGTTAATTTTTTCCTTTTCTTTTTTTTAGTACAAGTTAGTCATTTTAATTGTGGGCGTCTTTTTGGCCCCCTTTTTTCATTTTTATTTATTTATTTATTTATTTATTTATTTTTTAATTATGCACACATTTGTAATTATATTTACTCGTTTCTTACCAGGACGGACCCAACGACGACGGTGCCTTGGACCTATCACAAAGCACGGGGCATTCCGTGTGGTCATCGAGCCTGCCACAAACGTGAGTTCCACGCGCTCTTCGGGTCTTGCACGCAACGTCTCACAATTTATTTATTTATTTTTTTTTTTTAGAGAAACGGATGGGACGGCGGATGAGATTGTGGGGGGGGTTGTGGATGAGATCGTGGAGGAGGTGGGGAAGGCGAGGGCGGCGGAAGAGACTGTGTCGGAGACGGAAAAGGAGATGGCGGTGGAAGAGACTGTGTCGGAGACGGAGAAGGAGAAGGCGGTGGAAGAGACTGTGTCAGGGAAGGAGGTGGAGAAGGAGACGGTGGTGGAAGAGACTGTGTCGGAGACGGAGAAGGAGAAGGCGGTGGTAGAGACTGTGTCGGAGACGGAGAAGGAGAAGGCGGTGGAAGAGACTGTGCCGGAGAAGGAGGTGGAGAAAGAGATGGCGGTGGAAGAGACTGTGTCGGAGACGGAGAAGGAGAAGGCGGTGGAAGAGACTGTGTCGGAGACGGAGAAGGAGAAGGCGGTGGAAGAGACTGTGTCGGAGACGGAGAAGGAGAAGGAGACGGTGGTGGAAGAGACAGTGGAGGAGATGGGAATAGTGTGGCCGGAGATGGAGGTGGAGTTGGAGAAGGAGAAGGAGACGTGGAAGGAAACGGCGGTGGAAGAGGCAGTGGAGGAGAAGGAAAAGGAGAAGGAGACGGCGACGGAACCGAAGAAGAGGAAGTGTGTGAGGAAAGGGGGTGCGAAAAAGAAACGGAAGACCGTTGAGAAGGTGGAAAAGGAAGTATTCGAGGTAACGTAGTAACTGACCATTTTATTTTGACAATCAACGTGATCGCGTTCCAATTTGAAATTGAAAAGCGATCACGTTGATTTGACGTAAATTAATAATTCCCGCGCGCGCACTATAATTTAACCCGCAAATTTAATTTGCCGCGCGCGCATTGAGCGGATTGATCGTATGAATCCGACCCGCGCACAAACTTGGATTCGACATGCAATATCGTATATTTATTTGCCCGTCTGTTTGTTCGTTTATTCATTTATTTATTTTTTTTTTTCTCCAGTCGTTGCCCAGCACATCAGGGTGCACTTGGACGATGCCAAGCGTTGTGACGGTCCCGTCGTCACCAGACCTGTCACCGCCGCGGTCGCCACCACTTCAACCAACGGCGACATTAGGCAAAATGCCTTTAATGTGCCCCGTCGTGAGGTTGGAACGGCTGCAGTTGCCGATCCTCACACCAATGCCACGTCCTGTCATGTCGGCGCCGTGCCCGGTTATGTCGACGCCGTGTTTCACCGTGCCACCATCTGAGCCCATCGCCCCCCCGCCGCCGCAAGAACAGCAACTGGCGCGTGTCATCGCCAAGCCGCGAAGATCCGCGTCGAAGCGGCCCGCATCACCGTCATGGGAACCCGCGTCGAAAAGGTCGGAGACTCGAGTCACGCGGTCGACGGAAAAGGTAACCTGTCTGGTCTATTTGTCTTTGATCGTTTGTTCAATCGTTCCTTCCATTTCTTTCAGATACGAAAGGCATCTGCATCCCAGGGCTCGGTGGTGCCGTCTGGCAGGGCAGGACCGAGTGGGCTTCCGTCCAACCTTCCGTCCAACTTGTCGATGGAGTTGGATCGACGGTTCGAAGAGTTCCAGAAATGGGTGCTCCGGAAGGTGGGGGAGGTGGAGACGGGGGCGGTGCCAACACGGCAACGACGCCAGGGTGGAGGGAAAGGAAAGAAGGGAGAAAAACTCCGGACAGAGGGCGGGAAGTCGTTCTATTGTGCTCTGTGCGCCAAACAACCGGGTAATGAGAAACATACATTTGCTTATTTGTTTGTTTGTTTATTTTTTGTCTAATTTTTATTTTTTTTTTATTTTTTTTTTTTCCTTTCCCCTCCCGCGTACCTTAGGGGTGTCGAAATACGGATATTTCAGCGAGGACGCGTACCGCCATTGGCGCCAACATCACCACCTAGACGCAGTTAAGCGCGAGGATGAAATCTCCAAGAGAGTCAGGAAGCATCTGCGGGACTATTCGCGTAGACCCGATCTCCTGTTGCCGGTGGGTATTTAATCAATTAGTCGATTCGTTTTATTTATTTATTTATTTATTTATTTATTTATTTATTAATTTATTTATTTATTTATTTATTTTTTCCTCTGTTTCCTAGAAGTTGAAAAAAATGCACAAGGCCCTGAAACGGTGCCCATTCTGCATTGCGAGGCCTGTGGTTGACCGACTAGAGGACCACTGGTTGGTCAAACACAGATATCGCATTGCATGGGCACCGGGGATGGGAGAGGGAGAGGGAGAGCGCGTCGGAGACAACGACGACGACGACGACGACAACGACGGTGATTCGGCGTCACGTTCATCATCTTTTCAACGAGGCGATGCGCAGGGAGAGGAACGGGTGTTGCGATCGAGGGTGGTTCCCGTCGCGGAAGGGGGCAGCGAACCCAACAGCGATCCCAACTATTGGGACGATAACCACGAAATGAAAATCTTTCGCGACGGGAGCATGCGGTTCTCCATTCATTCGCTTACTCTCCTGCTCGCTCTTTACGATACGGGCTCAGGTTCAGGCGGAACAAGTATATATATTTTTATTTTTATTTTTATTTTTATTTTTATTTATTTATTTATGTATATATTTTTTTTATTTTTTATTTTTTTTTTTAGTATTGGGGCGATCCCGACATCAAGACCCACTTACTCCGGATGCTGGGGATGTTAAACCAATGGAACGACATGTCGGTGAGTGAATCTACCGCGCGCGTCTACGTCGACACTTTTCGGATATTGATTTTCCCGTTTTATTTGCAGAATAAAGATTTCTCGTTCGTTGATGAGGTGCTGATGAAGGAGAGGTTTGTCGTCGTCGGCGAGCCCGAGAACGACGAAGGAGAGGGGTGTGGAGAAGAGAGACGCCGGGAAGAAGAGCGTGAAACAGGTGAAAGGTGTGAAGAGGAAAAAGAAGACGACGAAGATTACAGAAACTCTGAATTTGAGGACGATGCGGAAAGTGATGAGGACGAAGACGAAGAAAAGAAACTGGCGAGGAAGGAGAAAGAGAAACGGGCAAGGAGCAAGAGAAAGAGGAAAGGAAAGGGAAAGTCGAGCGCCGGAAAGAAAAAGTGAATTCGCCTAATCTGCTCCTCAAATGTACGAATACATGTTTTAAATTTAATTTTAATTTATTTCACTCCTTTAAAACTCGTTCTTTTTTTACAGACAAATGGGCACGTCGGTGTTTGATAGCGACGCAATCGTGTTGTTCGTTGTTCGAGCGCATCATTTTTCGGCACCCCCAATCACAACGATGTCTTCTCTCGCACACGTGGAATGTGGCAGCCTCGTCCACGTCGAGTCTGGTTCGAGTGGACTCTGACAAAACAGCGAAGCTACTCGAATTCTCGACGTCAGTGTGTTTGGTGTCGTCGTTGTTTCGGTCACACGAGTGGCGCCCTCTTCACGTCCGCGCGGAGAAACGCTAAAAATTGCGGACAGCGTTCCAAAACAATCAACGGTCATTCACAGCGAATTACTAATCTGACAATAATTTCTGTGTTCTTGGTGTTGTTTTTGATTACGGTGTTGTTCTTTTTAACAATCAAGCATGGTTCTGCGTTTAAAACACACCGATTTTATTTCTTTTTGTGCTTGTTTGTTTTTTTTTTTTTTTTTTTTTTTTTTAATTTTATTAGATTTCAAACAAACAGTTTTCCGGATCGAAACTAATTTTTTTTTTGCTTATATTTAATACTTCTGATAAAAAATAATAATTTATATTTTTCTGAGTTTACAACTTGCAGTTTTATTTTAGTTTTGGTGTGGTAGCATTTAATATTTGCGTGTTTGTTTGTTTGAATCTCGATTAGTCTGGTATAAAAGATGTTATGTTATGTTTGTTTATTTAATGCTGAATTTTAACAATATTGATTTAAAAAAATAATCGATAGATAATTTAACATGTGCATGTTAATTACAAACGAGTTTTAATGATTAAATATGATTATGAAAATTAAAATTAAAATTGAAAACGATTTGAAAAATTAAAAATGATTTATTCACAAAAAAATAAAGAAATATGTATATATATATATAAAAACGAGTTGTTTACAAAAAAAAAAGGAAAAAAAAAAATTAAAAATTAAAGTGACGAGTTGCCATCTCGGCCGCGAACAAAGTTGCCCGTCGCACCTCCTCGGCTGCTTCGGATGAGGCTACGGCGGCATCGACAGCCTCTTCAATGGCGGCCACGACGTTGGGGTCAGTGACGTTGGCCGACGCGACGACCCCTGCCACCGCCGCCACCGACTCCCGAGTCGCTCTGACCGACTGCGACAGAGTCATGGCCGCTGCGGCAGCCGCCGTGGCCACCATGCTCAAAGACAACGCCGGGTCCCGCACTTGGGCGGCAAACTCAACCGACCCGGTCGCGCGCGCAGTTGCACGCGCGCGTCCTTCCGCCTCCGCCGACGCACGAAGTGCCGCAATTCGATGTCGCATTATCGGCGGCCGTGGTGGCGGCGGAAGGCTGCAACAAAGAATAAATAAATAAATCAATCAATCAATCAATCAATCAATCAATCAATCAAACGACCAATCGTGTCAATTTGCAATTTACTCACCTCGGTTGGGCGTCGCGTCTAAGTGCGAACTGCTGAGGGCGGGGTAGGGGCGACGCCCACATCTCGTTAATCGAGGGGACACCCCTCCACGCCGCCCTACCCCGTCCTCGGATTCGACGCGATCGTTCATCATCACTGTCTGCCATCTAGGAAACAAAAATATAAAAAATAAAAATAAATAAATAAATAAATAAATAAATAAATAAATAAATAAATAAATAAATAAATAAATAAATAGATAAAAGATAATAAAAGTTGAACGAAATAAGCGGAGAAGAAACTTGAGTCGAAGCTGGGATGCATGTTGACGGAACATATAAACCCGATGTCGGCAATAACACTGCACCGAGGATGATTTAACAACTTGAAATTGGAAATTCTGTTTTGAATTTTTAAATTTACCGTCTATTTGTTTGTTATTTTGATTGATTTTGTAGTGTTTTGTTTTGCGTTGTTCGGTCAGGCTAGATTGGACGTTGGTTTTCGAGTTATTGTGCCACAGTTGTTGCCGAAATCTGGTATGTATGTCGCGTTCCGTCAACACGGAGGCGAGAAACACTCGCTACGCTTCATCGCGCCCGTCTGTCTAATTATTTGTTTGTTTGTTTGTTCGCTCCTCCTCAAATTCGTCTATCGAACAATTGTTCAAACCCTCGATCGATAAATTGCCGAATTGATTCAATTCGGACAAATTCCCTCCGGAAACAATCGATTGTTTACTTACGGTAAATGCGCGAGTCGAGGTGCGATACCGGGATGCCAATGATGCTTCGTTTGCTTCGCTGTGGTTAATGGTTCCGACACCGGGTTAAACGCGTCGCTAGCGTCGCGCGTATACAACCGCGCGTGTTTGAAAAATAAAATGGGTGAAAATTAAAGAAAAAATATTTATTGGTGAATTATTAAAATAATTGATAAATTAATTAATTAAAAGAAAAAGAAAAAGAAAAAAAAAATAAAATAAAATAAAATAAAATAAAATAAATAAATAAGTTTGGCCGTTGCCGCCATCTGTCGCGTGGACTCAACCACTCACTTGCTCACACTCGCTCACTGTCGACCAACCGTGTGAGAACGTTAAAAGGTAAGTTAACCATTTCACATATTCACATACACACATACACACACAAAACTCGCCCACCCGCACTCCTAAATGCACGTCCAAACACGCGCCCAAACGCATATCCACGTGGAATTTGGCGAGCCACGCGCGTAGCCATTTTTTATTTTTCCGCCCCACGTTGTTGTTGTCGCCGCCAACAGAAACCAAGCGATATTGAGTTTAACGTCTCGCGCGGGGTTTTCGTTTTCTCTTTTTTCGGGAATTCCCGGTTCCCAGTACCGGAATAGCGTCTTTTCTTTCTTTTTCTTTTCGTCATAAATTATCGTTT